>OLKM01004111.1:0-25328 GCA_900291075.1 Melanogrammus aeglefinus | reverse complement strand
CTTTGTTCTTAGGGTTTCACGTCAGGAAATCCGGCACCAATTCCCCGGCAGCTATGTTCTTGACCAGACACTTCGTTGTCATCCTCTTGCCTCGCTTCTCCCTGGTTGACTCTTTTAGACTGCTGGGGAAGTAAGTATCCCAGATCGACGTCAACTTTTTAGAGAGTCCACAAGCTGTTTCATTGATGTGGAATAAAGACTACAGGCTGGCTAGTTCTTCAAACCGTAGGTGATGTTGGTGGGACAGAGAAGGTGGACCCAGCAGCTCCGTCAGTACTTTTGATCATCAAAGTAGCATGGAGGTTCGGTTGTGTCCGGTGAGGACGTTTGCAGGATCTGACTTCTTTCCAGCCGTAGTTTCCCGTCTATCAGATAGAGAAGGGGTATGGAATGGTTCTGCCGTGCTCAAAGAAGTGGCTGCAGGTCCCCCTCTCTGTGATTGCAGGTATGCTACATCCTGGGAAGAGCTGCCAGCATCATTCTTCAACTTGAGAGTCTGCCACTGCGCTGCTTGCTCTTGGTCTTCGTGGTGTTGGCATCGAAAGAGCCAGGCAGCGCAGTTCATGTTTCTGATGGGTCTGGATCGGACGTGTGTACGGTCCACTATCACTGTGATTGTAGTCGTGTCACTGATCCCTGCCCACTGATTCCACAGTGCCGGACGTGGTTGGACCACAGACCGTCCATCACTTCCGTAGTGTCAGCGTACAGTAGCATCTGGGCAGTGTCTGTCTAGGACACGGATTGCTCATCCCACTGATGGTGTGTCCACCAGAGTCGGGGCTCTGCGCCTTTGAAATATCTTCTGTGTGCGACAGGTCGCTTCTCTCGTGATGTTTGTTCTTGCACCTTCTCTCTGACAGATACTCATTGCTCCCCATCTTTTAGGAGTCGTGCTTGTTCAGGCCCTCGCCTCCAGTTCTTGAAGGCAGCAGAGGATTCGTTTGTGATCCCATGCACACCCCGGAACCCTTCACCAGATCGTTGCTTACTGTCATGAGCTATCCTATCGCCATGCTAGGAGTGTTTTGTTGTCTTGTTACGATCCAGCCATGTTCCTTTATTAATTCCTGTGAATGGAATTGAGGGCAGCTTGCCATGTCGCGATGTGGACGGGATCCATCGTGCGTAGGTTCTGGTGCTCAAGGGAAAGAACCATTGAACCAAGAGCCTTGAGTGATCTCCACAGCAGAGTGGAAATCTGCTTCTCTGTGGCCGCACAAATATCAGGACCACGAAGTTCCATTGTTGCAGGATGGTCTATCCAATACTGGATGTTGCTCTTTACTGATTCGATGCTTCTTGCTCTTCCAGGCTTCTTTGTCTTTCATCAGCTGTGGTCCTCAGGCATCATGTACAAGAGCATTGTGCTGCCAACTTTGCCAGTGGCAGGAGCGCTCACTTTTGATGGGCATTTGTCCTGGTGATGGTGGGTGCTCTTGAGGAAGGGGGCTGTGCCAGTGGATGCAATGCCCGCCTCAGTCATGCGGCGGTTCCAGAGCTTTCACATAGCACCAAATGTTCTCCAATTTGCCATATCAATTATGGAAGGCCCCAAACACTGACGACAGCATTTTTCTTCCCATTGTTTGAGGCCAGTTGCCACTGACACATATTTAGGCACAGGTGCGTACAGGGTGCGTGTCCACAGCCATTACTGGATCTGTCCTAGATTCAAAACTTGTCTGTGGCTTCACGTGTTATCATCCCCATGCTTGATCATGGAAAGCCGTAGCAGCCTTTCGTTGGCAGTGGCAAGAGCTGAGTGAGAGCAGGGCTTGCAGGTCATTCTGATACAGTCATGTGAGAATGCTGGTAGGCTGGACCAGGCCACAATGTTCTCCCATGGTCTGCTCCTACCTTTTTCGATCACCTGCAAGTGAATGCGTCATCCCAGCACTTCCTCTTTCACATGTGCTCCCACTAAGGTGTCCATCCGTTTTTTGTCGATTGGGTGGTTGGGACCAGCCATTAGCCTTCTTTGAGATGCACACTGCCGGACACATTGTGAAGTTGTGAGAAGAGCGATGATTCCTTTTTGGTTTTTGGCGAAGCATGCCTATCATCCTGGCAGTGTTCCACATAGACCATGAGGGGACTGAAAGCAGACTGATGCTGTGCCATGGAAGGAACCTTTGGCTTTGGGTGCTTGATGGTTGATGTCAATGTTGTCGAGAGAGACTAACAGTGAAGAGGCCTTTGCGTAGCGAGGCAGGACACACAACAAACCGTTTCGTTTGCTCAAAATGTTCTCACAGACAAGCTGAAGCCAGCTGATTCTCCACTTCCACACCGATCCATATCTGACACGAGCCCAAATCAAGAGCGTGGTACACTTTCTTTGACCTGTGTCTGCGTTGCCATACTTAGTCCGATGTAAAGTGGCAAGGGTGGTTCGTACTCAGTGGTTCGTACTTCATGAATGTCGTGATTGGTAGTTGAAGCCTTTCTTCTTACAGTTAAACAAGATGGTCTGTGAGATAGTGAGGGCAGGCCTGGGAGTCAGTAGTGCTCTGATCCTTCAGGTCTGCACCGACCAGCATCATTTGACCAGGGTCTTGAGACTGGTGGAACAGAGTTCTGCTGGCTTCCGAGGGGAACGAGGCATTAGAACCTGAATCAGCAGAGTTGAATATATCACGGCGCACAAGTTTGGCAGCCTTGGCTAGAATCATGTGTCCTCCACATGGTCAGAGTTTCAATGTCTGCTTCAACATTTCCTGCATTCCTGGTTCAAAAACCAAGTACCACATTCTTTTCCATCTCTTTGCTCCTGAGCATAGGAAAGTACTTCAGGACTTGTTCCTTTGAAGCGGACTTTGTGATTCCTTTGTGTACCAGCTTGAGCAGGCGCGTTTTCATACAGTTCACGCAGGATGAGACTTGAAGTGGAATTGACCACCTTCCACAGAATTTTTCCACATGGCTGAACAAGCTCTACAAAGGCTTTGGATTTTGATTTTGTCTCCTCTTGTTTTCTTACAGTCTGAGGAGTTTTGGCGTTGTCTTTGTTAGCGATCGATGTCGATTTCGAAATCCAGTCAAGCAAAGTCAGGTGATATATTTTGCCTCTAAAGCAATGACGTCACCACCCGCAAGTCTGCTTTATAGATTCTGTATCACCAGTTCTGTGGCCTAACCTTGAGATTCTCATCTGGCATCAAGACTCTCGTAGTTGTGAAGTCGTTCCATCAGACTTTTCCAACAAAACAAACATGCGCTCTGTCCAGGGAAGGCTCACGCGGCTGTCGTGTTCTCAGCTGCAGCACAGGTTTCAGAAAAACTAGCTCTCGCCCTCTTTCCGTGCCTCTTTCCAGTTTGTTGCACAGAATTTAAAGTGACAAGACTTTATGCCACTGTGCACGATGCCTGGCGAACTGCTCCACATTACTGGCCTCATCAAAAGGAAGTGGTACTGGCAGTTGATTCACCTCCCTGAAATAATTCACATTGTCCAGGAAGGATTTGTATGGCTCAGAATTCTCTTCAAATCCATCCGCATTTAAGGGCATCGGAGTGGTTCATGAGTAGACTTTTGGCATTACAATCACACAATGTCCAATCCATCATGTGCACCAGATCATTAGTTTCAAGTATGGCCTGTCTTGTCTGTATAGTATCAGCTTGTCTATGACAGTTTCCTCTGATCCTGCAATATGACCAGAAAAATACTTATTAGGCTTATTTTACCAGTAAAAAACACATGGCAATGACTGACCTTGAGAGAAATAGCCTACTCTGCCTTAATCTACCCTTACCTCTAATATTAGCCCATGCTTTCTTTTTCTGAAAAGAAACCTCGCTCTGCTTTTCTCACTGACGAATTTATGAACATAAAACCACTGGACAAAAGTTACTAGCTTACCATGAGCTTACTGTTTACAGGTACAGCTGTACGTTAGGGCTTTGACTTTTGGCCAAAAATCATATTCGAAGTTCGTTTGTTTATTAATATTAGTATTCGAATATATTCGAATATTTATTAATAATATTTTGACCATTAAATGCCTTCAGTAATACCTGGCTGAATTCCGAATACCTTAGTACATACTATTTATGTTCAGTGTCTACTACTTGACCGTACTACACTTAGTACGGTCTACAGCTATGCGTAGAACGCCAAGAACGGTCTACAGCTATTGCGTAGAACGCCTCTGAACTCTTCCGAACACCGCCGTAACTTCCACCGGATGTTTGGAGATGAGAGTGTCTCCCCTCAGATTCCGTACTAACACAATGCACACTGAGCATTTCGGACGCGCTATATTTGTGGCGTACTACAAAATGCATACTATAAGTATGAGTATTCGGATCAGCCCTGATTGGGCTTTGCGAGGTTTGGTTTACAGGCGTTGCTATGGTTACCGGTCTTGCGTGTTCCAACGGTTTTATTATGTTCTAATAAATTCGCTGTCTAATCAATACTTCATTCACTGCCTCTTCCGTGGTCATGGCAATATTATGAATAGACTGCATGGGTTTCTCCGACGTCTCTCACTCTTGGCCTGCCCATTAACCAGGTTCGAATATTAAGGGCTGCCTAATATTCGTTCGAATTTTGATTTTTTTTTTATTATTTCGAATCACGAAGTTCGAAGTCAAAGCCCTACTGTACGTATAATCTCCCTCTGTCTATTCCCCATCAATTCACAAGGACAAGAGAAAATGTATTTTTGTACTTACATTTAATACCCCTGGAATTCACTGGAAGTTGATTGAAGATGGTATAGTTAGTAGTGTTGTTATAACCAGTCAACTGAACCAACGATCTTTTCACCAAACTGACAAAACCAAACTGTCAAAATCCATCAAACATTCCGTGCATGAGCTACTGTCCATTCTATTGGCTCCATTCTATTTTGAAGACTTGTGCTGGCTGCACAAGTGTAATTTAAGGCTCTCACAAATAATAGTATGGGTATATTATACATTTTCTGAATCATCAGAGTGCCTTGAGTATTGAAGTTGTTGAGTTTTGTGTCCCTGATGTTCCTTCATGCCCCAAGGATAAAAGAAAGCTTGCAGTTTAGGCGGAAATTGTGATAAAATGTGTGTTATTTCTAGTTTAAAGTCGTCATGTGACCTCTGCATTTGTCAGACAGATTCAGTCCTGGGCTTAAATGAAAGCCTAAAAGGTCCCCTTTCCAATGATATCAAGCACCATATTATAGAATATTGACAATATCCCTATCATGAGCCTAAACCAGATATACACCAGTTCTCAAAAACTGAATTTATCTTAGGGGGTTAATAACCTCATGAGCTGAAAAAAAGTGATTTCGCTACCACCCCTGCACTGCTATCGTGATTTTTCTAGTACTAGGGGTGTATACCTTGCCAAAAAACAATGATAGCATTTGTCCCCCCGATGATACTGATCAACCCCCCTGGCTCATGGACTAATTGTAACTAAGATAATTGTCAACTAATTTGACTAATTGTGTAAATAGCATGCAAAAAAAATGATCTACTGTTGGTAAAACATCACTTACTGATATTCCTAACATCTTTACTGCATTCATTGACCCAGCAAATGTACATTTTGACACCAAGATTGACCTTCTAAGTGACTTGGAAGCTGATATATTGACATTTATAGGTTTTACATGCGAAAATCTTGGAAATCCAAGATGGCCGCCTTCCACCATCTTGATTAAGTGGAACCCCCTCTAAATTGAAAGGTATGGTGATGGAGAACCTGTATAAAAAATTTGGTGCTTTTGTCCGCCGTGTCCCCATTTTTCTCAAATCTGGTCCTAAGCCGCCTGACTAAGGTCATGGAGGCCATTTTGTCCATCCTACATGGGACCATGGGCCTCAGAGATTAAAGCTACCATTCTTTTAATACATTTTCACACATCTACAGGTTTGGTTGCATGAAATGGAAACAAAGGTAAACCCCTCCTGTAAACATTGGAATGATAAGGGCGAATTTGTGTTTGTGACAGTATCCGTATCAACAAACTGTCTAGATACTGTAGAGCAGAGCTCAGAAGAGCAGCACGCCCAGCAGACACACAACACACGCAAACTCAACATTTCTCTTTCAAGGATAAAAAACACACAAATACAATAGAGACATGTATAAATCAGAGTGTGTTTCTGTTGAGTGCCAGCTCCATGCAAAACATCAGCCATGACTCGGAGGGACTGGGCTCTGGAGTCTTTTTTTCCCAGGAGAGCCGTAACAAACGTACAGTGACAGGTTCAAAGCCAGGCCACGGGTCTGGGTCCGGCCGCGCTGGCCGCTGTAGAGACAGGGGTTATGGAGACTGGAGGAAACCGCATTGTTGTGACACAGGAGCAGAAGGGAAACGGAGGGAGGGGATGGTTGTTCACATTCGGTGAGCCAAGGATTCTCGGGATTATATTTTCCTCAAGAGCAGGTTTGATTTTCATTTCCTATATATCCCTTATAATAAGCCTCAAAATGCAATTGTTTTGTTGTGCTTGCGAGACTCAAATAGGAATGTAGTTTCACACCAATGCCCTTATAAGACCATATTTGACACGCTGAACCTTTGTGCCTTGGGTAACCATAAGGACTTTTTGAATACATTCTTCTGTACAATTTACTTAACCCTAACCATGAACCAACCAAATCAACCATTTATCCAAAGGAAAACACATTTGGTACACATGCTCCTTAATCTTGTCTGACCTTGTGATATCAAATAATATATTTATATTTGGTGTAAAGTATTTGATAATAAGAAGGGTAATAAGCAGGATAATGAGTTATTATTGCGAGATTCCGACGTTTTCCGATGATTCCAGTGTTTTTTGGACCCATGGGAGTCTAATCGATATAGAAAGGAGAAGGACGAAAAGACGAGGGGAGAGAGGGGGGGGAGAGAGAGAGATAGAAAGGGAGAGATACAGATAGGAAGGGAGTGAGTTTAGTTCAGCAGGAAAGAAAGCCCCAAAAAGGAGTGTGGGAGAGAGAGTGAATGGGAATGAATGGCAAATCAGCTCCTTTATAAAACGCTGCTTTTAGTGTTCAATCAGTAGAGCCCGGATTGGCAATTTGCCGCAGGCACAATAGAGCCAGCCCTGTCTGAATCTGGGAGAGAGAGAGAGAGAGAGAGAGAGAGAGAGAGAGAGAGAGAGAGAGAGAGAGAGAGAGAGAGAGAGAGAGAGAGGAGAGAGAGAGAGAGAGAGAGAGAGAGAGAGAGAGAGAGTGCCACGGTGATGTGGGAGTGGAGAGGGAGGCGTCTACTATAAAGCACATGCTTGAAAGATTGATCTTAGCAGGAAAAGAGAGAGAGCAAACAAACTAGAAGGAATAATAGATAGCGAGAGACACAGGACATGGGAGACGCAGAAAGAAAAGTGAAGAGAGAGAGACTAAGATAAACCAAGACGGGACTGAGAGAGACAGTGAGAGAAATACTAAGAGAACGACAGAGCGAGGGGAACGAGAGGTCTTTCTAATGTGCACCCACCGCTAACATCTGACGGCAACGCTAGCAACAGGTGCTTCTCTGCTCTCTGGCTGACTGCCATTTCCTTCGTCTCTCCATATTTATTGTTTTCTTCTGAGGCAGGAAGCGGCGAGGTGGGCCTTTCAAGGGGGGGGGGGGGCGGGTGGGACTATTTTGCATGGAGGAGACCCCTGCGTGCCCTCTGCCTAGTTGCCAAGCGGCGTGGGAGCGGGGGGGAGCGGGGGGGACAGAAGGGGGAGCAGGAGAATGGCTGACAGTCACTGCAGCGTGTCATTGTTTGGGTCAGAAGTGCCGCCGTTACCCACCCGGTGTTTTTTGCGCGCTAAACTGCGGTGAGCGCATGTGTTGATGCACGGTTATTTATATCGTAAGACTTTTCTTTATCCTGGAACGTTTGTGAACAGTTTTTTTACAGATAGCATGGGTGGAGGAGCTAAATAACATACAATTATAGTTTCATGTAAGTGTGATTGTGTGTGTGTGTTTGTCAGTGTATATCTGTGTTTGTGTGTATGTGTGTGTGCAACAGTGTGTGTGTGTGTGTGTGTGTGTGTGTGTGTGTGTGTGTGTGTGTGTGTGTGTGTGTGTGTGTGTGTGTGTGTGTGTGTGTGTGTGTGTGTGTGTGTGTGTGTGTGTGTGATGTTTGTGTGTCTGTGTGTGTGTGTGTGTGTGTGTGTGTGTGTGTGTGTGTGTGTGTGTGTGTGTGTGTGTGTGTGTGTGTGTGTGTGTGTGCGTGCATCAGTGTGTGTGTGTGTGTGTGTGTGTGTGTGTGTGTGTGTGTGTGTGTGTGTGTGTGTGTGTGTGTGTTTGTGTGTGTTTGTATGTGTGAGTTAAAATGGTTGACTTTGGAGATAGTTATTCTCCACTTTACTGATAGCGATACTCGGTTATACTTAGGGTTGAAGCTAACCATTCTGACCAACTGCCCTCTTTGTCTTGTGATAATTGCGGTTGTGTCAAAAAGACTAAAGGCAAATTGTCCATTAGGCTACAACGTGAACCGCGCGCAGGATAAACATCGTCATACATTTATCCATGGCTAATTTACCATCGTCCTAATAAGACACTTGATCAAAGCCTAGTGCTAGCTATATGCTATTAATTCCGTTGAACATAATATCCATTCATTTATGGTGCGGCTTTGAGTATGCGTAAAAAGAGGGGCAACATAAGCTCTTAATTTGCTCTGCAAATTGAGATGGAATGCTTCATGGCAGTACAAACTTCTAAATTGCTTTGTTCACTCACAAATAACAGCAATAAAAAACAACAGGCTAGCGCAAACGCAGACGAGTGGCACCGAGCCCGTGAACGCTCAGTCATATCCGAAGCTTAAATTGAAAACAGCTCTGACATTAGCAAAGATTCACATTAGCTAAATGCTAATACATCCAGTAGTGTCCCACTGTCAATCTGTAGGGTCGTCAAATAGGGATAATAATTGTGACACACAACAGAATTGTGCAGTTAAAATTGGATTAAACTAAGTAGATATCCAACCTGCTGTTGGGAAATGGTTAATGTGTTGCTTGGCAACATGTCATTTTTTAAGAACCCCAAATGTATTAGCTATCTTGGGGGAGTCTTGTAAATGACAAAGATCTTAATCTGATTCTTCCTGTAGTCTGCTTAATTTATGGATGCAGTTGTTTATAGCACTGTTCCATACAATAGCATGTTTTACCACATACCATAAATGGTTGGTAATCTGTCCACTCGCAGCGTGTATTGAAAATGGATCAGTGCAACTTTTATGATTGCCTTAATGTCTAATTCTGCAGTTATTTTTGAAAAATAACGAAGCATGAAAATCATATTAAACAGTGGAGCAGTGGAGTTTCCTAAATAAGGGTGTTATCATCATCCTGACCCCTGCAGCGCTGGGTCCCACAAGTGTTCCGTCAACGATTCAATTCGGCTCGGATAAACAGCCGAATAATCATAAAGACAAGTTGCTGAGTTTCAATCTTTGGCAGCTTACGCTAACATCAACCCATCGCTTTCACTTAAAAACAACAACCTCATCATTAGTACACTGGATGTCTTCATCATACACAGAAACACCTCATTATGCCACCTGTAGAGCTCATCTTACGGTGTGTTGACATGGTGCTGTGTGTACAGCGATGTATCACGCCTGGAACGGGATACACTAAATGTGTGGTACTCCTGAGACAGAGGGGGCGGGACTTCCAGGAGAGGGGGCCGGACTTCCGGGTATGCTATGCAAAATCAGTTTCAATCACATGGGTTTCGGGGCAAGAGAGAGGTAGGGACTTCCGATAAAGGGATATCCGTCCCTGATTCAAGATTCTGATATTGCTTTATCAAAATTTGCCCCAAGAGCTTATAACTGGCGTACACTGCTCATAGGACGTAAAGGAATGGAACTTCCCTCGCGGACGACCGGGAAAAGCCTTAAATTTATGACCCATTCTTAAATCTATTACATTCTTTTTTCATTCATTCATTCAACACCTTTTTGTAATCTTTTTCTCCCTTGCCCTTTTCCTACATTTCATCATCCAATCCCCTCGTTATTCGGATATTTTTTAAAACACAGGGATGCGTGAGTTTCTCCCCGTCTCGCAACGTAGTCTGGGGCTCAGGGCAGAACACGCTCTCACACCAACTGCTTTAAAGTGTTGCTTCTCTCCTCCACATGTTCCGGATTGGCCGGGTGTTCCCTCGTTCGGTCTCGTATCAGCATGGTCTTTTGTATGGATCTCTGGGGAGCTGGACTCCCAGATGGACCCAGTGGGGGGTGAGGGGGGCACTTTGCTACCCTCCCATCAACCTCTCGACATGGCAACACTTCACACAGTTTCATCAGCGGGGCCTCGGTCCATTTTTCCATGGCTGATGATAAGCCTTTTAAACACGCTATTGTAATTAGACCTGTAGTGTCTTTTAGCGGTCAGAGTGGTTGCATCGTTTGATGTAGATGACATTTGAACCCGTGAAAAAAATGATACAATGCAATGATGAATTGTATAATCTATGAATTATTATAAATCAATCATAATTTCTCCTAAATATACCTGTGTAACAAGGACGGCGGAGGGGCTCTGGCTTTGTGTTGCATTAGCCGCCTGGAAGGGAGCATAGAGCATAAAATATACAACCCAGTCTCACGGAAATACATGCCACTGTCACGTCATTTAATCTATTAATTCGTGATCTGGGGCACGTAAATTCAATTTTTTCGTGCCAAAAGCACAAATTTTGAACAATATGACAGCTTTTGGCCACCCATTTCTACTTTCACCTTTAATTCTGAGAAATTGTGGCAATTCACGGATATATTTAATGCAGGTGCGCTGCTCTGACAGAAAAAAGGAAGCTGCTTCATCTCTTCTTTTTAAAATGAGTTTGAAATTTTTGTTTTTTTAGCACGAAAAAAACTGAAATTACGTGTCCCAGATCACGAATGAATAGATTGAATGACGTGACGTGACAGTGTCACGTGTTTTCTTGAGACTGGGTTGAAATACACAAGCTGAAGGGAGTTCATAACACAGAGCATCTGATTAAAATACACAAGCTGAAGGGAGTTCATAACATAGAGCGTCTGAATAAAATACACAAGCTGAAGGATTGCAACGCAGGAAAAATATCAAGTTGCATTAAGCCTGAGCTGAGCGGAGCCGTGATCGCAGCTAAGTGGGGGGGGGGGGGGGGGGGGGGTCAGGAACCTCTCATATGCAATCTTTATGGTCAGGAGTAAACACAGCAAAACACAGCAAAAGGTATTTTTTAAAGGAAACGCATATATTTGAGCGTTTACTGCAAAAACCAAGAGTATTTTGCACATCATAACCTTAGAGAAAGAGGAGCTTCACAATGGATTCACATCCGGATGATTTCCGTTGCCGTGGGATTCAAAGAGCATGTGAGATTCGGTTGACACATCAGAAGAGTTTTGATGTGTAACTTTTCATTTGGTGGATAAGGAGAGAGATTTAGTTTCTGTATGAACCCTCCCCTCCCCACAGCCTTCTGAGCTCACAGAGACAGGGGAGTGTGTTCTGAGGAAGACTCATTCTGTGGCTGGCAGGCGGGCGTCGATGTGGACCCTTCCTCGGTGTGTTTGAGCAGTGGTCGGGTCAAACGTGATAACCGTCTTTGAAGGCGACTGAACTAAAAGAGGATAAAATAAAACAAAAGAACATTCTGTAGGGTGCGTGCTTCCATCACAGCCATCTCACAATATGAGTTCCAATATATTCAATATATAATCATATATTAATCTACTCCTACAGCTGTATCTTCATTAAATGAACATTTTTACAAGCTCGGCAGCACCGTGTTTCGTTTGGAGGGTCATTTAGTTGCTAGTTTGTGCAGAGGAGAAAAACCCCTCTCTATTAACTGGACTTGATTCCTGTGCTCAACCTCTAGTCTATAGTCATAATTAACTATACTGTGTTATTGACATGTTTTCGTTGTGTTATAGGCAGGGCCGTAGCACCAAATTCAGGGCCCAGTATACAAGAGGTACTAATGGCCCCCCACCCCGAATTCCCCCTACCAGCCCCCTGTGCAATATTGTTGACGGGGGGAGAGGAATTGTTGGGGGGGGGGGGGGGGCCTTGGGGCCCCCCACAACTGGGCACCTTATACCCGCAGTCCGACGGCTCTGGTTATAGGGACACTGTCTCTTTAAGATCACGTCACTTGTGTGTTGATATGCCGGTCGGCGCGATGTTTGAATTTATGGATTTTACATGACAAAATGAACGACCTGCCGTTTCTTGTCGATGTAAGAAATGGTCTCTTCCCTTCTTTTATCGCAATTCTGTCTATAGACAGAACGTCTTACCTGGGAGAGTTTGTCGACGACGAAGCCGATATGTTTAAAAAACATAACGTCTTACCTCAGCGAGTGTATCGCTGCCTTTGTCTTGACGTGCGGTGTGTGCACGTGCGTTTGTGTGTACACGCCTGTGTGTGTGCTTCCTTGTATGTGTCGCTGCCTTTGTCTTGACATGCGGTGTGTCCATGTGCGTGTGTGTGTGTCCAAGTGGACACAATCCGACTGGCAGTGCTGCGTTTTCTTACCTGCGCGTTTGTTGATGCCGGTTACGTTATGATTACGGGTTCCACCACTGAGTGTCAGTGGTGGAACAAGCTCCCTGCCGTTCTCGGGACCGCAGAGTCGCTCACTATCTTCCGAAAAAGATTTAAGACTCAGCTGTTCAGAGTTCACCTCGACTCTGCATAGCCACCCTCCCCCCTCTGGCCACCATTGTACATTGTATTGTATTGTATTGTATTGTATTATAGTACTTAACTGTGTAGCAACTGCAGTTGCTGCTATCATTGCTATAACACAGGGAATTGGTTAGCCTAGTGATTGTTGTACTTGCACTTGATTCTATGAACATCCTTTCTGTACTGACAGCGATATATTTTTGCACTTCTTATGACAAATGTACTTATTGTAAGTCGCTTTGGAAAAAAGCGTCTGCTAAATCCTGTACTGACAGCGATATATTTTTGCACTTCTTATGACAAATGTACTTATTGTAAGTCGCTTTGGAAAAAAGCGTCTGCTAAATACCCTAAATGTAATGTGTGCGTGTGTGTGTGTGTGTGTGTGTGTGTGTGTGTGTGTGTGTGTGTGTGTGTGTGTGTGTGTGTGTGTGTGTGTGTGCGCGCATTTACGTGTGTGCGGTGTGTGTGTGTGCGTGCTTGCGGTGTATGTATACACTTGTGCGTGCTGCAGGCTGCTTGGCACATGCGCACGAGTAACTTTGAGAAACTGGTGCGACAAGCCTGCTATTAATAGTAGTAAGACATTATGACACAGTGTTGATGGAGGATAATAATCTATGCATTTAATTTGCCGGGGGCTGTCACGTTAAAATTGTACCGGGGGCGAAAATTGTACCGGCCTACGTCATCGTTTGTTTACATCCTGACAACCTGCCCGGCAACAGACGACGCGATGCAGAAAACATGTTTCCAAACGACGAAATAACATAATAGGCCTACAGATAGCGGATCGCTATCTGTATTATGATAGATAGCGATAACAATTGTTTTTACTTTATATTTGTATTGTATTTAATTGTTTAATCGAAACAATAAAAAAATTTGCCCGCAAAACGGGCGATCGCGTCAAATGACAAATGTCATTTGATGCGGCAAAACATTTGTCATTTGACGCGATCGCCCGTTTCGCGGGCAATTTTTTTTATTGTTTCGATTAAACAATTAAATACAATACAAATATAAAGTAAAAACAATTGTTATCGCTATCTATCATTATACAGATAGCGATCCGCTATCTGTATTATGTTATTTCGTCGTTTGGAAACATGTTTTCTGCATCGCGTCGTCTGTTGCCGGGCAGGTTGTCAGGATGTAAACAAACGATGACGTAGGCCGGTACAATTTTCGCCCCCGGTACAATTTTAACGTGACAGGGCCCGTAAGGCTCATTAGTGGTGTGTTTATGTATCTGTCCTTATATGGTCATCCTTCAGAGGATCAGCATCATGGCATGATGTGTTGATAGCCTGGCACCGCCCACCTACCTATTTCTGGGTATACTTCGTATGCTTGGGTTCCTTCAAAGCCAGATTTTTGGCGGTCCAATCAGCAAACAGAGGGAGTGGCCGAGAACGATGACGTCGAGCGCCAGTTTCAGTTGTAGTCAGAGGAAGACAATGGAGAAGAATACGAGAGAAGCTATTCGGTCTGTTGTGAGATCGCTGCCGAATATCGATCAATTAAAGCCGGAGCAAGAACAAGCGTTGCTGAGTTTTGTTGGTGGCCATGATGTTGTGGCGCTTCTCCCCACCGGGTTCGGGAAAAGTTTGATTTTCCAGCTGGCTCCGTTAGTGCCGAAGGAGCCGGTCCCGTCTCATGACATACGTCACGACCAAACGCTATGCGATTGTTATGGCAGATCCAGAGTGGCACTGGGCAGATCCAATCATTTTAAAACTTCAACAGACACCCGCCTCCAAGTGAGTGAACGTTTGCTAGGTGCAGGAGTCTCCAGCAGTTTCTACTTCCGTATTCTGGTGTGGGTTGGTACTCTTCCGGTCTCGGTACGCTTCCGGTCTCGCTGCGCTAGTGATTGAGAAAGCAGCTACACTATGGCTTTATTTGATTCAAGATGCTTGCAGGATTTGCCTTCAATCCTGATAACTGACGTTCATCGACTGGTCCAGACGGGGAGCTCTGCCCCCAGAAGCAAGAGGGAGAAGGGATTTAAGATGTATCTGTCAAGTTTCATAGACAATTATGAAGGTAAGTTGAAACAACAACAGTACGGTAGCCATGCTACATCGACTAGCTAGCTGTGGTTATTTACCATTTAGCAGGGTCCTCGTTCATCTGTGCAGTGTTTGAAATGTGTACGATTATTATCAAGTCGCAGTATTTGAAACTGAGCAGAACTAGATGTTTATTCTCTCTCTCTCAGTTCAGTTATTTTAATAAACCAGAATGGTTGCACTTTTTCCATACCCACTATTGCTTGAACCGTAAGCCTGCTGTGACCTTTCTCATATTTGGTGTTCTTTTATAGTAGTGACATAATGACTGCAGCAGCTTTGCAATTCCAGAACGCTTGAAGATTTTCCCGATCACTCATGGATCCCGCATATAGGCCTAGCCCTGACACAAACGGAATGGCACCATGGGGAGCCATGCCAATCATTGCCTTGAATGTTGTATGTGACTTGTAGCTTGAAAACACTTCACTCTGCAGGAGAAGAGAAGAGGGCGTTTGGCAGGAGATCTCCGTGCAATCAAGCACCACCTGTGTGTCAGCAAATGCAGAAAACTCAGGTGGTAGGTGAGCTCTGACAACTTCAGGTGGGATCCACAGATGCTGGCTTCCCAGCAGAAAGTACAGGAAGTGTCTCCAATACCCCTTTTCCACTGATCTGGAGCTAGAGCTTGCTGGGAGCTAGAGCTTGACTAAGCACCTGCTCTTTGCTTTTCCACAGCCAAACCTCCAGCCCCGAGCCTCAGAATGGGAGCTAGAGCTAGCACCAAGTCTTTGCTGGTCTAAAGCAAGACCCGATTACGTCAGCAGGCTGGGGGCGTGGCAATGTGAGCAGGACTACATGCGCAAACACGGTCTTCACCTGCATTTTTCAAAATGGACAAGACAAAGCAGCAGTGGTCAGAGGAGGAGACCCCCAGTGTTTCCTGGTTTTGTGGTCTTCCGCCGAAGTCCAAACCAAGCTGGACGTGGCCTGCCGGACAAAGCCGGTTTTTCAAAATATCCAGCAGGGGATGGTCGAAGCGGGATCAGTCGGAGTCGGGAATCAGGAGTGTGGATCAGCTGATCAACAAACTAAAAAAGCTGAAAAAAGATTACCGCGACCAAAAAAAAAAAACTAGAACGGAGCGGCAGTGGGAGGTCGAAAATAATGCCGTTCTTTGACCTCAAGCACGGGGTTCTCGGCGACCGGCCAGCAAATCAGGCCACCGGAGCACTGAACTCCGCAACTGCGTTACGTTATACAGTGACGTAATCGCGTGGCTCCTTGCCAGCTCCTTGCCGGTGGAAACACAACAGGTTCGTAAGAGTTGCTCGGGTTAACGCCAACTGAGCACTCGCTGTAGCACCAGCTCCCAGCAAGCTCTAGCTCCAGCTCAGTGGAAAAGGGGTACAAGTGGGCACAATCCGACCGGCAGTGCTACGGTGGATACTGAACCTCTCTGCAAGGTCTCTGAGAAGTAAACCCGCTGACAGATGCATCAAGAAGAGCAGCTCGTCAATAGGTGGAAGTTTCTGTTGAAAAAAATCTAAAAAGTTTTTGTAACCTTGCAGACTAATATTTTAATCAGAAGACATGATACAAAAGTGATCTGTGCAGCATTATACTTTAATTAGTTAAACCCAAAGCATTTATGAAACACACTATGTAACAGAAGGTGCCATTAGTTTAGGTGCTATAAACTTTAATTATGAATGAGCGCAAATAATGCATGATTATTAACTTATCGTTCCTCACAGATATTAACCTTCATTCAGAAGAACCCCTTTGCACGTAATATTTAACTCAATAAAATGTAAAAGGTTGATTGTTATAGAATTACAATTTTAGTGTTACATAGGCTACAACTCTTCTAGCCTACATGCCGTTGTTGGGTGAGAGACTGTGTTGCTGCTGGCAGATGCCGTCGTTTTGGCGCTAGTAATCCTCACCATCTTGCTGTTCACGGCAGGCTCCACCAATCTCCAAAATGCCATGAAATGCGAGTGGGACGCAAACCTGGTGTAGAAACGACTGTCCGCGTCCGATCCTACCAGACGCTCTATCCTAAAACTCTGCCGTAGCTGTAGCACCTCGACCTGGTGTTGCAACTCCCTTATTTGAAGACGCAAGGTATCGTTCTCCTCAGTCAACACACTTGCTCTCACCCTTGTTTCTGGAATCACACAGTATTTGTGATTAGGTGCCACTGTCACAACTTCCATTTCGGAGTCAGATCCTGAATCCGGGATATCATTGTCTGGCCGCGGACGCGGACTTTCACACATGCACGCACGCACAAACACACACACTCACCCACACTCGTGCAATTATGCTCTCATTCTCTGATCACGTCCCCTTGCTCACACTCTACCCCCCCCCCCCCCCCCCCCCGGTCCCCAGCTTGTGTTTTCCTAGACATTGTTATCCTTGGCACCTGAGAGACAAAGCCCCCAAAACCCCCCCCCAATGACTGATGGCCAATCAGGTCCAAAGCTGGCATGATCTGCAGTTAACGTCCTAATTGCAGTGATATACTGTGCACCTTTTATTACCAACCTCCAGACGGGCCCCCTCTCTGAGTGTCTGTGTCTGTATTTCTGTGCCTCTATCTTTGTGTGTGTGTGTGTGTGTGTGTGTGTGTGTGTGTGTGTGTGTGTGTGTGTGTGTGTGTGTGTGTGTGTGTGTGTGTGTGTGTGTGTGTGTGTGTGTGTGTGTGTCTGTTTTTCTGTGTGTGTGTGTGTGTGTGTGTGTGTGTGTGTGTGTGTGTGTGTGTGTGTGTGTGTGTGTGTGTGTGTGTGTGTGTGTGTGTGTGTGTGTGTGTGTGTGTGTGTCATGGCATACACTAAAGCCCTCAGGTGGCCCATGTGATCAGGACGTACCCTTGTAAATAGCAGCATAGTGTGTCTTTAACCAGCTGAGCTCAAACGATGGATCTGAGGCCGCCGAGAGCTGAAGTCGAGGAACAAGGCGGTTTGTCTTGTTTCCGTCTTAGAGGACAAGCACCTGCCTGTAGCGTGATAGATGTGTGTGTTTCCTTGATGTACGCCGCCATGTGTGTTTGACCGTGAGCTGTTTATGATTCTGAGGTGAGTTGTTTGTCATTCTGTGCATGTCTGAGTGTGTTTGGCCCTCAGCCCTTCCCACCAAAGGTCCCACTGGAACACGCCACCTGGCCTGATTCTGACCCCCAGACCCCCCCGGCCCAGGGGTCTCCTGGGTCAGAGGGGGGGGGGGGGGGTGTCCATGGCAAGGTTGTTGTTGTTGTTGTTTGGCTTCTCAACTACGATTGTGTCTGAGTACCTCAGCGTTCTTTGCCGCCATGGCGGTTGGAAATGAACGTTTGATGGAGGGCGGACTTGGTTATGATGCGTCAGGTTTAGGTCATGGCTAAAGGTCTTTGATCAGAGAAAGGATTTGGTATCAGCTTTAAATTATTTAATTTACATTGTATAAATAGGATGATTTTTGTGTCTCAAAGGGAAGGACCAAAAGGAGTAAATTAAATGTGGAATTAGTTTAGATTCAATTAATTCTACATTTTCAGTGAATCAAAGTTTCATTGGCAGAAGCACATATTCAGAAGCACAAACACATATTCCATGCTTCTGTAACCTGATTATATTGTCTAGCTCGTAACATCTTTTCAAAAAAGTGTTCTTTAGAATTGTCAAACATCATGAATTTATTTGCATAAATGTTTACCTAAACACCTTTTCTTTTTGGAGCTCTACCTCCCGCAGAGGCTGACATCTGCTCAAACTGTTGTTAATATAGACAATCTTCCCCAGTGAGCTTTTGGGATAGTTCTTCTTTTTGGTATATTGTTTCTGACAGTGATGCAAATCTTTTAAATCAGGGACAAAATATATCGATTTAGATTAGTTAATAAACAGTGAAGCGACTAAAAGGGTGTATATTTTGGTGTGAGACTTTAGACAGGTGGCAAGACCATTAACAGTTAATAATTGCTATTGTCAACAGGAATAATAGTTTTTAGTATATATGCTACACTTAGTATATACTAAAGGAAAAAGACTACAGTGCCAAGCTTGAGCACTGGGGGCAGACAGTGTAAAAATGCATGGGGGCGAATGGGGCTAAATGCTATCAAATTAGAATCTCTTATTGAAGCTGTGTAAGGGCTATTTGCTGCCATTCTACAAATAACACCTTTCACGGGTTATTGTTCCTGCAACATTATTTGCTGAAGCACAATCAATGGATGTGACATGACCTGACATGACATAGCGGTTCCACTAGCACTGAGGCTACAGGATATGTCAAGCTACCGGCAGCACTGACATCCTCCCCAACCTCTTTATACAATATACACATTCCCCCCTTAATGGTATCAGGGGTCAGACAGCAGCTCTTAGTGAACTTATCCAGGAGTCTGCAGCCATCTGGACAGCAGTGCTATCATTACCTGGTGTAAAATATTCAGCCCTATGGTGTGTCTTCTTATTAGAACATCTTTCACAGTATTTCTGCTCCCTATCCCTGGCTTTTCAAACCTGGACAAACTAGCTGGCTTTCATTTTAAATCCTGCCTGACGGTGAATAATCGATCCGTCAGAAACTACCATTGGATATGCATTAGCTCAGGCTGTCCCTACAACTCCTTTCCTTCCTTTCCCTTCCGTCTATCTCTATCTCTGTCTTTCTTTGTTTCTCTCTCTGTCTCTCCCAGCTCACTCCTTCTCTCTGCTCCCTCTCTCTCTCCCCTTCTTAACCTCCTTTGTACCCTCTCCTCTCCGCCTTGGTATGGTAAACTCTATCACTAGCTAAATGTTGACCATTAAGATCACTATTAATTCCAATGGAGGATCTCGACTAGGAAAAAGGCTGATGGATGCAGTGTGCAACTCTGTATGACTATATGCCTCACATGAACACACATACACCCACACACTCATGCACACACACACACACAATGTCCTCACACTGTGGGCACTATCTTGGAGTGAAGGTTTTACCAGTGCATGTAACAGCACATGACATGTCTGCACCACAGTCTGTCTGGCTGCACTGAGGCACAGGGGATGGCCCTGTGGTATTGGATCATGGGTAATGTAGTGTAGCAGCACACTGGGGTGGATTCACTTCCCCATTGCCGACACGCAAAAAGCTGTAATTTTATTAATAACATTATTGAAACCATTATTCATTCAGCATTGACTGAAGATATGTTCAGGTCATTTTAAGCTATGAGCTAGTTGAAAGTACTGCAACTTTAACTGTAAGTGGCATGTAAGAAATTTGCTAATTAGGTATTCACAGTGTATCTGAGGATACCTATCATTATTAAGTAATTCCTTTTGTAAAACAAATAAATTATACCTTTATTAAGTGGGCAAATTGTGGACTTTTGCTTGGCATTGCTGTCCCATTATCTGTTTAAAAAGCAACACATGAATGGAATAAGAAAGGCTTGATTTCCATGCAGAAATAATGAAATACCAATGATCTTCCGCTGGGCTAGCCTGCCCGACGTCGGGGTGAAAAGGAAAGAGGCGGATAGAAAGAGGAAGCATTTTGACAGACTAGACTAGACACTTCCACAGAGCAGTGTACCAGTAACAGGCAACACGATGCACTGGAGAAATGAAAAGAATAATAATTCTACATAATCCTATGTTTTTTATTGCTATTACCAATATTTCTCAGTTTGTTTTTCTTCTGCTGCTCATTGTCTGGACTGTCTGGCCAAGAGGATATAGATATTTGCCCATGAGCTCCAGAGATCTGTGTTGTTATTGTTGGGAAGTTGCAGTTTAAACAAATCCACAGAGCTTTTCTAGCCACCAGTTCTTCAGTAGTGTATGTTTCTTTCATACTCCTACTAATATATAAAACAACAGTGGGCAGAAACACTGTTTGTGTAATAGCCAGAGGTGCTAACGGTGTGTGTAGTGTCAGATTTAGAAGTGGTGTGTATTAAAGAATTGTCATAGGCGTCAATTAGCTATTAGAGAATCAGAGTGTGTGTTTTACGAATATCTGTTTCTGAAGCATGTTGCTCTTTATGAGACATTACTAGTTTGAACATCGCTCAAAACGTCCTGTCCAATCAGGGTTAGTGTTTACATTTTACATTTAAGCAGCCGGCTTTATCCAAGCGACATCAGTTAATACACACATTGACACACTGACGGCAGAGTCAACCATGCAAAGGCGACAGCAGCTCGTCAGGGGCAGATTAGGATTAAGTGTCTTGGCTCAGGGATACATCAACACAGGTAGGAGGAGTTGGGATGTGGAACAAGCAACCATTTCGGTGTCCCAAGGACAGCCTCTACTCCAGACTTAACCGCGCTCACCCGGTAGCTGGCTCGTCCTCTTATATTTTCTGCTTGCTCTCTCCTCATACTCTCCTCTCCTCGCTTTCAAGCCCTCCGTGACCAGTGCTGGCAGTCCTTACACACACAGACCTAAACATGCAGTCAAACTAAAGTGGCCGGTCTGTTTTGGAATCAAAATAAATTGCAGAAGGTGAAAGGAAGCCATATTTATGTCTCGAAATTGCGTTCCCCATAGCAGCTCTTTTTAAAGATTTTTTCGTCATTCCAATTTCTTAACTCATGCCCTGAAATGTCTCAAATAGTTCAATAATATCATATATCTTGCCTTGGTGAAGGTAACCAATGTCCCCTCTGAACGTTGATGCTGGACTCCATCCAACATCCTCATTGACTGATGCACTTTTTTAAGACACATATCCCATATCAGCTGCTTCTGGAGTTGTCTTCCCAGCAAATGAGTGCAGGGAGGTGTTCATCATCGTGGTTACCTCCTCCCTCCTGGCAGGACCAGCTTGTCTAGATTATGCATCACAAGTCGGAGAGTGCTGCTGTCACAGAAGGAGTGCACAGGGATCTGTTTGGGGCGTGTGTGTGCATATATCCTCACTAAACTGGGAAATATCTCTCAGCAACATGGTGTTTCGGTTTTCACTGCTATGCTGAATGATCCCAGCTTTATGTCCTACTGAAACGAAAAAACTGACTGGCCTCCCCTGTGCGATCACCGTGCTGTTTGCATGATTATCTGGACTATGTGGATGACTAACAACTACCTAAAACTGAAAAGTAAGAGACTGAATACGTGTTTATTGGCTTCAAAATAAACTGCCTGGCAAAGAGGGAAAAGCAGACACTCCTATCTGTAGATGGCTCAACATTGCTGCTCCACCAAGGTAAAATGGCTTGGATTATACTAGACCGCACACTTTTCATGCACTGCACTGATAAGCAGTGTGTCTCGCAGCGCTTTTCTACTCTGTGCAACACATCGCAAGACTGCGTCCTGCCCCAGTCAGGCAGCAGTGCGCAAGTCATTGGTAAACGCTATCGTATTTCGCCGCTTGGATTATGGCAATTCATCCATCTGCGTGAGGCATTCCCATAAATCACTCCAGCCGCCTCCAATAATTGCAGAACTCTGCAACCAGGATAGTAAACAGGCACAGAGTTCACAAGCCATATAACCCTGTACTGTTCAGCTGCACTGGAGTTCCACTTACCCAAGAGTCCAGTCCTTCAAGCTCCTGCTGTTGAGCATATAACGGCCCTGCACCTTGGCACCTACTTAGTCGATCCTGGAGGAGAGGTGACGCCTTCGGCTCTGCTGCGATCGAGGTGTATGAGTTGTCTGCTCAGGGTGCCCAAAGATGAACGTCAGCACATGGGAGAGAAGTTCTCCCCATAGCCTCAAAGCTCTGGAACTGCTCCATGACTTAGGGCAGAGAGAAATCGCACTGCCCAATTTAGAAGACATGAAAACCTCTCTTCAGACTTGTTAGGACTATGATATGGCTGTAGTTGGCCTTGTGAGATTTTTGATTAGATTTTTTCTCTTTTTTGATATTTCTATTCTCATATTTGTTTTATCCTTGGGCGAGCCTTGGTGTCCTGCAAGCGCGTTTTAATCTTATTGATGATCATGTTGGGAAGTAATAGCGTTTTACGGGTTTGACGGATTTCCTCAGCTTAACTGCCAGCACTTGGTTCGAGCGGGTGTATAGGGCCAGTTTGAAGGAGCGGCTTTGTCTAAATGCCCTGACTTCTCATTTGCTCGAATCGTTCTTCGATTGGAGCGCATGCGGGAGTGCACTTAAGGAGCAGATATAGTGCGTGTTCGGCTGCTCACCTAATAAGCCCTCCCCTTATCCCGCTGTCAAGCTTTAATTACAACAAGGCGCCGGGCAGCCATGCAGACAGGCCGGCCACGGTTCCCCTTCCCCCAGGATCATACCGATCATACCATCTTTCCGATGTGATGATAACGGCCATTGGAAGGACGCGAGAGACGGAGAATCAAGGACTTGCATAAATTGGGTCCAATGATTTTTTGTTTTTTTTGTCAGGAGAATCTGAGCCATTCAGTGAGAAGGGGGCAATTACTTGAGGGAGGCAGGGGGGAACGCACCCTCGTGAGGCAAATCACGTTATCTGATTGGTGGTAGCATGCCCGATGGATTGATTTGCATTGTATTGGTTTCATCGTAAAGACGAAAAAAACAATGACAAAGGATTATGGTTAAATCCCCGGGGAGAGTGAAAAATTTCGCCTAGTGCACAAAAGGTACCCGCGTTCCCAGGGTTTCCGGTACGATGCTTTCCTCGAAACTCGATTGACTACAGACGCACGCGGACTAGACTGTGTGATGAATTAACTACATATTTTCCAAATTTAGTCGCCAGTTCAAACAAAGAGATCTGGGGAGGGCACTTTAGAGAAATGAGGCGGAACACAATGTTTCGTGCCATCGGGAGAATCGAGAATGAGCGTGCCCAGATGGAGATTGAAAGAAGTAGATGGGGGGGGGGAGTTGAGGATAGGGGATGTGAAGATAATTCGACAAAAACGAAAATAAGATGTAGTGTTGGAGTGAGACGGATAACAGAGTAGTCATTATATGGGTTAGCAGAGGAAAGACAAGAGAATAAAAAACAGGAAGGAAACGACAAACTGGGAGTCGCGCGTAAAGATGGATGAGACGGAGGGAGGTGTGAGTGAGGAGAGAGGGAGAGAGAACACCCGAAGAGACAATAGAGAGGGAGAGAGGCGGCTTGATTTTAGAGACTGGCAGAGAGTGAATATCTGAGAATAATTCTTACAGGTTGGGTATGGAATTTCTCTTTTGGCATTTTTGCAAATTACTTTGAGAATCCTTATCATTAACCCACTTACAGCCACTGAGTTAAAAGTACTGGCATGAAAATTAAACAATCAAAACGGGCAGGGCTCGAAAACTCAGCCAATGATTTCAAGACCACCGAGTGGCATTGAGAACAGTAAGTATGTTCAATCAAACGTCCGTACTGCAACTCCGCCTCCCCCCAGGCCGTGACCCCTTCGTCACGTACTCAAAGCTTGTGACCACGCGCAATCTCTGTTTGTTGGTTATCCTGCGGTAGCTACTGAGCTAGGCTACTAGCTAATGGCTTGCTCTCACGATCGCATCTGTGGTTCGCTCGTGCATGATTGGTGTCATCCATATGTAATTGGAATGAGGGCGCAGTCAGAGCTCCAGCAGTTGAAGGGAATGGGGGTAGGACCATTCAATTTTTGCAAATCCCATACCCACGCGTTTAAAGTAACGAGACAACACATTCAATTTTCGAAAGACGTGAAATTAACAAGACACACTCTCTAGTCGTTTTAGATATTTTTTCAATAAAACCTTCTTTAGAATTAAGAGCCCAAATGAATGTAGCCTAAATCAAAGCTTTCCTACTCAACCGATCGAGTATCGGACCTGCTGACGTGTGTGTGTGTGTGTGTGTGTTGTGTGTGTGTGTGTGTGGTGGTGTGTGGTGCGTGGTGTGCGTGTGTGCGTGCGTGCGTGCGTGCCGTGCGTGCGTGCGTGGCGTGCGTTTGACGTGTCACTACAGTATTCTGAAGCTGATTAAGCCGTCTTTTTCATGTCTGCGGTTGCAAGCCTTATGTGAACAACCACTCACTTCAAGGCCGTGTTTGACATGATGGTCGCAATGGCTGTGTCGGTGGGGGGGACCGGCGCTGGCACTGTACACCTCAGGCGAAGCGTCGTCCCTGAGACAACGCACTCACGCCCGCTGTCACGCCTTCTAATTAGTTTGGACGTGGCCATACGGCGAGCGAGGGACTTGTCGAGCTGAGGAAAAGGTCATGAGGCCCGTCTGAAAAGAACACACACGATCAACTCATAGTCCTATATTCCCACTGTTTGTGGACAGGCAAGGGAGGGAGAGAGGAGAGAGAGAGAGAGAGAGAGAGAGAGAGTAGAGAAGAGAGAGGAAGAGAAGAGGCAGAGAAGAGAGACTATTAACTGCAGGCCTAGCCATTGAAGTCTTTTTGTGTGTTATTGTGGCTGTTTGTCCACAATGCATATTGTGGTGTGTTATGTGTGGGGGGTGTAGGTGTATGAAAATATAGATTTTGATAACATGCAAAAGATCTTCATTTCGCTTACCAGTCCAGAGATACTAGGCTTGGTATGCTGTACATATTTCATTGATTTTTTTCTGGAATTTTTAAATAATGTCACCTTTTTGGTTGATCTTTGAGAAACTACTCTGTCTTTATGCAGTTGACAATGGTTTTAAGTTGCCATTGTTCCCGCTTATTTGAAAAGTGCAACGACGTTCTGAACGCCGCAGATGGATCAGTA
>OLKM01004110.1:0-25345 GCA_900291075.1 Melanogrammus aeglefinus | reverse complement strand
TGAAACTTCTCGTCTCTTTAATGTGTCTATATACTAGGTTTTGTAGATTTGTGCTCAGTGTCATATTAAACCATCACTGCTCTCATGTATGCAGTCCCTTAATGGGCTTGCCCCTAATTCTAGAAGGCAATTTTCCATTGGTCATATTTACATTTCAAATGCATCCCTTTAAATTTCCCTTCATTATTTTGAAACCAAACTCTTATACCTTACTTCTCAATACAAGCCACGGGCACATGGGACCCCTGTTTTCTAAATTAAACTCGATAGGAAAAGAATTGGTCGTCGGGCATTCAATTTCAAGTCCATTCAGATTGGGAACACTTTCCCTCCTCACTTAGGTCTATTACTCTTTCCTGATTTTCAAAATCATCTTTATTTTGCATTATAAACATCTGCTCTTGTTTCTGATCTATCTTACTTTCTTCTCTAGGACTCATTCTACTCTATCCCTGCTTTCCTTTTGTCCAACTATACTATTTACTATGGTGTATCTGGGGCTCAAATATGTACTGTATACTCTTACTTGTGCATGCCAAGAAATGTATTTATTGTATGTAATGATATTAATATATTGTTGTACTCTGTGTTAATACTGGCTGGTAGGGGCGTGGGAGGGGGTGTGGGTAAGCTATGGGACATTGTTGGAGTGTGGTGGGTGTGTGAGTGTGCGTGCGTTTGTCCTTGTTGCTTATGTGTTTGAATTTATGTCTATAACTTATACTTTTACTTTCATTGTATATTTGTCATTAATTTGTAAGGACTCCCTCGAAAATAGATGTACTTCTTTCAAGGGGTATCCTTGAATAAAGATTAAATAAAAGAATAAATAAAAATATAAAAAATGGCACATCTGGGACTCATGTCTCGCTTCAACCCACCCAACGCCACGTCGCCACCACAGACTGTCCAGGAGTTGGCGGAATGCTTGTAGTCCAGGTCTGGGAGGAGATCCCTCGGAAGACCTTCCACTACCCATCAGGAGCATGCCCAGCATTGTAGGGAGGTCATTACGGCCACCCGCGGATCTCACGAATTAGTGACATTAGTTACCGTTTCAGTTCGTATTTAGCATTTTGGAGCCCCTGCAGGCCATTGTCTGTGTATGTATTCTTGGTAGTCTCTTGGTGTGTGCTTCATTCTCACTTCATGGGCTGACGGGAGATCACATTGTTTTAGTCACGCGATCGGTCATTATTCGCAGCCATTTTATCTGTCTTTGTGAGCCAGCGACACGGTGAAACATATCTTTCTTGTATCTCACGTCATCCATCCCGTGTAAGCCTTGGGAGAAGACTGTTTGTTTGTGAGTACTTAATTCATTCTGTCTTATGTAATATTTACGTTCATATTTCATTGTATTTTCACACTTTTTAAGTTATTTTTGTAACGATTTGCATATTGTTTCATTTTCAGTTGTACACTTCTAATGCGCAACTACTTGTTCAGCGACTATCAATAAATGGACATACAAGTGAATGTCCGACAATATCCTCTTACGGATTTCCATATTGATCCTGTCTTCAAGTTTTTGTGGGGAAAAGGTAGCTGTCTGGTGTGTGGCATCCGCTACGCGCTCAGGTGCCAGAAACAGACACTGTCACGTTATTTTTAATCTATTGGTCGTTGATCAGGGAGTTATGTATAAAATTTATTTGTCAAAGCAAATTTTCAAACTGTCATTGGCCACCGTCACCGCTCGGGACACTGACTGGCGACGGCCATCGACGCAGACTTTCCTACATAGACCAAGAACAAACCAATAGATCGCATAGCTCATAAACATCAAGACATACCATTCTAAAAAGAAACAGATGAAGCAGCTACCCTTGTTTCCTTTTGCGGTTTGCCTTACAGAGCAGCGCACCTGCATTAATGTATCCTGAATGTTACAATTTTCTCAGAAATCAAAGGCGAAAGTAGAACCGGGTGGCCAAGCTGTTGATTTGTTATTTCACAGACAATGTTAAGTAGAAAGTGGGGCCAAAAGCTTCATATTAATTGGTTATCACAGACAATTTAAGTAGAAGGGGTGCCAAAGTGCTATTTTTGTTGTCCGCGGCCCGATCCGCCATGCGACAGTCTTTTGACAGTTTGAAAAATTGTGCTTTTTTGACGGCGAATTTTTGAAAATACGGTCTGATCTCAGGAACAAAAATTTAAATAAGTGGCATGTCACGTATTTGGTGAGACCGGGTTTGTACGGCACGGAGCCCACACACCTACTGAGCCTCATTTTGACTTGTTTTAAGACATTACATCACAAGTTGGATCAGCCTGTAGTGTTGTTATTTCACTTTTATTTTGAGTGTGACTCCAAATCCAGACCTCCATGGGTTAATGAATTGGTTTCCATTGATTTTTTTTTTGTGTGATTCTTGTTGTCAGCACATTCAACTATGTAAAGAACAAAGTATTTAATAAATATTTCATTTCATTTTTCAGAATCGTAGGATGTGTTATTTATAGTGTTCGCTTTATTTTTTGAGCAGTTGTATAATTTTTTTGGGTTGCACTACAAATATAAATTGATATTTATATATATAAGCCATGAATGTTTTTAGGTTTGAATTGGGTTTTGCTGTTTCAACATTCAGTCTCTATGTTGCTTTTAAATATTTGTAAGCGTATTAATAATCCCACCTGAATGTTATCAGCCCTTAATGGTTGCCTCCCCCACTGATGAAAATGTAAAGTGCGACCATTTGGAGACGATTGGTAGGCCTACCTGAGAGCCTAGCTACCCAAGGTGACTCTCCACCCGGTCAGCCACTGATGGACTGTGTGAACATGTCCTAGTCGTTGTTATCTGTGTGTATCTGTGGTGTGTGTGTGCTGTGTGTTGTGGTGTGTGTGTGTGTGTGTGTGCTGGTGTGTGTGTGTGTGTGTGTGTGTGGTATAGGGTCAGTGTTTGAAAGGATTCAACTGAATCCATAGCCAAATTATAATGGATATGATCCATTATATTTGAATCTGACTGACTCTCTTGCGAATCCCCTTATCAATGAACTTTGCTTCAAAATGCATTGGAGAGATCTTCCCTCCTCAGCAAGCCCAAGAGAAAGAAGACCCCCAACAGGCCTGAAGCAGGGACATCTCATGTTCACAATCTGCAGCCAAAAGCCTCACTGAATTAGGAGCCAATATCAGAAAGGATCATCACAGCGATGGAGGTTCACATCAGAAGAGAAAACATCACATGCATCCAGTGGCATGCAATTTACAACATCCCCACTGCACGCCAACCCGCATCCGGGCAACACACGCTACTGACTTAGCCCTTACACACATTATTGTTATTATAATTGTTATTGGGGCATAAAGTTTGTTAAATTACCTTTCAGCAAAATACTGTTGGAAGACTTGAGCGTTATTGCAAAATCAGGATAAATTATTCAACTATGAGCAAAACTGAACATAAAGGTGGAAATGGAATATGTAAGGGCACACGCACTCACACAAACACACACACCACACACACACACACACACACACTTTCTCTCTCTCTCTCCCTCCTCCTATCCTCTCTCTACATCCCCTTTTCTCTCTCTTCTTCCCTCTCTCTCTTTCTCCCTCTTACTCTGTCTCTCTCTCTGTCTATAGCTCCTTCTCAACTTCTTTTTTTGTTCGGTAGTCTTTCTTGTTTATCAGCTTCTTATATGAACTTCCTTCTTTCCTGACTCTCTTGGATTAAACTTTGGCCTCTTTTTCAAGGTTGAATGACAACAAACTAAGCCATGACAGCAAAACAAACCAAAGCAAACCATTTACTCTTTCACATCACACAGAAAAGTATTGTTATATTCAATGCTATGTGCAATGTGACCTATACAATGTATATTTAATTAGAGAGACTCACACATCCATATTGTAGTACAAGTGCATCAGAGTGTTAGTGTTATAGTGCACTTATTTAATGGAGAAAAACTCAGCACTCAGCAGCTTACAATGCAACACCTTTAGTTGTGATGCTTCAGTACTAGGGCTTTGTCAGATCACTGATCATTATATACAAGCCTAATTTCCAAAGATTAATGTGTGTGTGTGTGTGTGTGTGTGTGTGTGTGTGTGTGTGTGTGTTGTGTGTGTGTGTCGGTGTGTGTCACTCAATGTCCTTCTGTGTGTGTGTCGGTGTGTGTGTCGGTGTGTGTCACTCAATGTCCTTCTGTGTGTGTGTGTGTGTGTGTGTGTGTGTGTGTGTGTGTGTGTGTGTGTGTGTGTGTGTGTTTGTGTGTGTATGTGTGTGTGTTCCAGTAGATCTACAAGAATGACACTATCAAACTTGTGTTTGTATATCTATAGAGTTCATCAAAGACAAACTGATAGCCTGACTAGTCCTTCTTGGCCCCACAGTCTGTGTTTATGTAAATGTTTTAGTATAAAACGAACATAGACTTAGAACCAGCTTATGGACTTGGTTGAATCATTTTAAAATGGTGACTTTGTAAATATAAGTGTGTTTTTACACACTTTTTATGTTAGGGTAATATTCTTATTTTAGTGGTTTCAATTTGAACTTATTCAAGGCATATTCTAAAGAGTGCAATCAACAACAAACCTGTCGTCTGCGACAACGAATCAACATGCCGTGTTGCTTGGGGCCAGCGGAACCTGGCGGGCCTCAATGACATCGACGGGGCCCGCTCTCCTTATATAAGGCCCCGCCCCTCGTCCGGTGCTCAGTGCTGATCTGAGAGTCGAACCGTGAGAGTGATCTGACAGGCGAGGACAGCAATTCAAGCTAGCAAAGTGACAGAGATAACTATGGAGAAGAGAGTGGAGAGGATCGGTGATGACCCCTTCCATCAGGAGACCCTGGCTGGGGGGGGGGACTCATCTTCCTCGACAGGGGAAGGTCACCTGGGACAGGTGAGGAAGAAGAGGACACGGGCCGCACATGCAAACTTAAAGTGTGCAGATGCACATGTTTATTCTTTAAAAACTTTATAACTTTATAAAAATATATTAAGTTAAGGTCGAACTGAATTTTTTTAAAGAAGTGCAGGCACATCCATACACATGCATACACACAAATACACACGCAAACATGTACAAACGCTCACAAACATACAAGATTGAACACACATTTTCATATCAGCACTAGATAGATTGTATGTGTGTAAATATGTTTATGCATGATTTTCTTTAACTTTTTCTATTGGAAATACATCAAAATGATTGATTTATTCTTCAGCATATTTTAGCTGTTTCCAATAGAATGTATACCCAAACATTCGGTCACCGCGACTACGTCACATGAAGCCTCTGGCCAGCGGAACCCGACAGCCCTCTGACATCACGGGGCCATGCTCCTCTATATAAGTCAGCTCCTCAGTCTCGTGTGCTCACATCTTGTGTCCTAGATCGTGAGGACATGGTTGGACACAATGCTGTTAACCCTATACCAAGGCCACACCTCCACCACACCCGTGGTGAGCTCGCTGCTTTGTGGTGTTTGTTTGTATGTGCCTGTACCTCAACAGTGATGGTCTCCTCTGACAGGAGGTTCTCCAACCAGGAGACCAGGAGACACTGGGTGGGGTTGAGGACCAACCAGCGTCCTCCCCCTGGCCAGACCCTCCCTCCCCCAGTCGATTAGATTGGGGGAGGAGATCAGACTACTCCTCGCCGCAAGGGAAAGCCCATCAGGTGAGGAAGGAGACCGACTGAGACCTCTTTGGGTTTCCTCTCATGGGTCTTCAGTGTCGGTTCATGTTGACCTCGAGGAGTTGCTGACGCGGTGTTTTGTGTCCTAGATGGATTCTCGGGAGGGATCTGAGTCGATCGTGATATCAGATAGCCCTGCTCCCAGGCCACAAACCCCTGAAGCCAGACCCCATCGCCCTGAGGCCAGTCCACAAAGCCCTGAACCCAGCCCACAGCACGCCTGAAGGCCAGGCCAATGCCCTGAATCCAGGGCCACATAGCCCTGCACCTGAGCACCCAGAGCCCCAACGCCCTGAACCCAGGGCCACAAAAGCCCTGAAGCCAGGCCCCAACGCCTGATGAAGCCAGGCCACAAAGCCTGAAAGCCAGGCCCCAATGCCATGAACCCAGGCCACAAAGCCCTGAGGCCAGGCCCCAGTGCCCTGAACCCAGGCCACAAAGCCCTGAACCCAGGCCACAAAGCCCTGAACCCAGGCCACAATGCCCTGACCCTGGTGAGCTCACTGCATTTTGTTTGTACACCTGCTTTTGTATGTGTCTGTTGTGTGTAACCTGCTTTTGTTGTGTTGTGCGTTGCGGTTTGCATTTATTCTTTTTAGTTTTATATTTCTGCTGCATAATCACAAACCATTTACTGACCGATTCTCTCTCGTTTATGGGTCCCTGGAAATGTAACACATAACAGAACACAACACATTAACAGCCACTATGGTCAGCCATTAAATACAGTTTTGTCGTTCATTTCTGACAGGACAGCAACACCAAGACGGGGGCGAAGGCTCAAGCCCTTTTGAGGCCTGGCTGCCTCCGATCCAGACAGGCCCCCAAAAATCATCCTGGCCCGAGTCATGGCCAACCATAACAGGTCGCGCGATGAGGAGCATCCGAAAGCACAAGGTCGGGGTCGTCGTCGTGGCCGACGCCCCTGAGCGACGGAGAAGGGGATGGGAAGACGGAGGCAGAAGGGGCCCCGAGGCCGAGGGGAAAGGGCCTCAGGGCCAACACTTCAATAAGTGGCTGAACGTCAGGCTTGAAGGGCATCGTACAAAGAGCGGCTGCCCTGTTCTGCTGCGGGTCAAATGTACTGTAAATAAAATGTACAGATAAAGTATGTATGTCAAACATCTGATGGGACCCGGCCATGGCCACATCGATGGGACGACACACTGGAGTGAAACCCCAGCTTTGTCTGAGCCAAGGTGAATTAGACAAAGTATGTCAAACATCTGATGGGACCCAACCAAGTCCTCATCAATGTGACATCACACTGAGGTGTGGGATACTTTGTTTGAATTCAACTTGGCTAGGACAGGGCTGGGGTTTAATTCCAGTGTGATGTCACATCAATGTGGACTTGGTCGTATCCCATCCGACGTTTGACGTGCATACTTTGTCTGAGCCCAGGTGAATTTAAACAAAGCATGTACGTTAAACATATGAATCGGACCGACCATGTCCACATCGATGTGACATCACGCAGGAGGGAAACCCCAGCTTTGACCGAGCCCAGGGGAATTTAAACAAAGTAGTTTAACATCTGATGGGACTCAACCAAGTCCTCATCTGTGTTATCACACTGAGATGTGTAACACTTTGTTTAAATTCACCTGCACTGGGACCAAGCTGTGGTTTCACTCCAGTGTGATGCCACATCGATGTGGACGTGGTTAGGTCCAATAAGATGTATGACATACAAACTTTGTTTCAATTCACCTGGGTGAACGCCCAATTCATGGGAACCAACAAACAATAAAAATATGTTGGAGCAATCTTGTCCTCTTGTGTTTGTTTTTAGATGTATACGTATATCTAATACTTATGGCAGACACACACTCTTTTAACACACACACATGTATGCGAGCTTGCGCACACACAAACAATAGCAGGAAGGATTATGCTTCTAGGTCCAACCCCAGATTGTTGGCAAACTGACACACACGCAAACAAACACACACACTTTATATATCTAGACATTTATCTAACTGTTATTGGTGGAGGTGTGGGCCATGTATAATAATTAGGTTAGATTTGGAGGTCAGGATACAAATCTCACAACGTGATAATTAATAATTACAGCATGTCCAAGCAAATAAATTGCATACAACACACACACACACACACACACATTTTTTGGGTTGCACTACAAATATAAATTGATATTTATTATAATAGGCCATGAATGTTTTTAAGTTTGAATTGGGTTTGCTTTTTCAACATCAGTCTCTATGTTGCTTTTAAATTTATAAGCGTATTAAAAATCCCGCCTGAATGTTATCAGCCCTTAATGGTTGCCTCCCTCGCTGATGGAAATAAAGGTGACCGACATTTGGAGACATGGTAGGCCTACTGAGAGCCACCCCAAGGTGACTCCACCCGGTCAGCCAACTGATGGACTGTGTGAACATCCTCGATACTGTGTGTGTTCTTCGTATGTGTTTGTGTGTGTGTGTGTCGTGTGTGTGTGTTGTGTGTGTGTGTGTGTGTGTGTGTGTGTGTGGTGTGTGTGTGTGTGTGTGGTGTGTGTGTTTGTGGTGTGTTTTGTGTGTGTTTGTGTGTGTGTGTGTGTTGTGGCAACCCGCCCCTGAAACCTCGGTCTGAACGGGCCCGAGGGACCGTGAAGGACCGGGGTATACCACCCCCAACGACACCAGCCGGCGACGGAGAGCACCTGGACCTTCCCCCCAATCAGCGGGATGAGAGACACCTGGCGGCTGGGAGGAGGATGGCCCGGAGCCCCTCTAATGCCCCTTTTCCACTGCCAAAATAGTCCCAACTCTACTCGGTGCGGTTCGTGCAGCCCTACCCTACACGGCACGGTACCAGTAAATTTTCACTTTTCCACACAAAAAACCGTGGCCTGGAACTGGGCTGAGTCGGAGGTGTTCAGGCTTGACGTCAGCTTCAGGCGACTAGAAAGTGCCATGCCGCGGTCAGAAAAAAGTAAACAACGACGGAAGCACTGGACGACATCGAGGCAGTACTGCTGTTGCTGATTGCTCTGTGGCTTGTAGAGACAGAATCAACTGTCCATTCCATTTTTCTTATCGTTTTGCCGTTGTTGCTCTCGCAGTTGTGTTTTCATACATGACGGGTGAATGTTTAAAGACCCTCGCGCTTCGTCACACATATGAGGTCATTTCATCTAACCAATCAGTGGACAGCACTGTTCACGTGACATTTAGGCCCCCGACTCGTACCGGCTATACCTACCTCTGAAACAGGTACGAACAGGTACTGAGAACCGTAACGGATCCCGCCTCCAATCCGCAGTGGAAAAGCTCTAAAATCAGGTGGAGATAGTCGTCGCGCAGAGCCGTGTCGTACCGTTGCGAAAACGCGCAGTGGAAAAGGGGCATAATGCCCCTTTTCCACTGCCAAAATAGTCCCGACTCTACTCGGTGCGGTTAGTGCAGCCCTACACTACACGGCACGGTACCAGTAAATTTTCGCTTTTCCACACAAAACCGTGGCCTGGAACTGGGCGGAGTCGGAGGGCAGAGTCGGAGGTGTTCAGGCGTGACGTCAGCCTTCAAGGCGACTAGAAAGTTGCCATGCCGCGGTCTCAGAAAAAAGTAAACAACGACGGAAGCACTGGATGACATCGAGGCAGTACTGCTGTTGCTGATTGCTCTGTGGCTTGTAGCGACAGAATCAACTGTCCATTCCATTTTTCTTATCGTTTTTGTCGTGTTGTTGCTCTCGCAGTTGTGTTTTTCATACATGACGACGGTGTGAATGTGTTAAAGACCCCCGCGCTTTGTCGCACAATGATGACGTCATTTCATCTAACCAATCAGTGGACAGCACTGTTCACAGCGTGACATTTTAGGCCCCCGACTCGTACCGGCTAGACCTACCTCTGAAACAGGTACGAACAGGTACTGAAAACCGTAACGGGTCCCGCCTCCAATCCGCAGTGGAAAAGCTCTAAAATCAGGGTAGAGTCGTGCAGAGCCGTGTTGTACCGTTGCAAAAACGCACAGTGGAAAAGGGGCATAAGTACCCTCTCCATGCTAGGGCGCCCTGAATTTATGTTTATTAACAGCTCCTCCACCGGGGTCAAGACAATTTGAGGGCCAGATCCAGTCTGTCGACTGTCGTTTTACGATTGGCTTTAAAAAATGGCTTATTTAAATTTAGACCAATACGGTGGGAAAAGCTTACCAGTTTGTATGTTTTTATACTTTATTTTTACTTGATCCGCTGACCGCTTGGGAGCCATAGGAGTACAATTTTTTTTTTAGAAGAAAAAGGTTATGTGGTAGGAACGTTAAGAATGCTTTACTGGAACTGGAATTTATAGATTCATGGCTCAAATATTAAGGATCATGCTTTTGACGTGTAACTAACGCATTTACGCGGTCAGCGATCCGCTGCCAGGCTTTGGTTCTCCGGGTTGCAGAAGGGCTTTAGCGTTCCCTTTTCTTGTGATAATGTCCTTCTCCTCGCCATAGCCTCTCCAAGGAGAAACCTGGAGTTCCATTTCATTTAAATAAACGGCCCACTTCGCCATTTCGATCAGGGTTTCCATGATCCATACATCATGTCTTTTTAGGTTTGGCGTGGACGCGCACAATCCTGTGTTAACCAACCCCGAGTTGATTGAACTAATGCATAACCGCTGCTGTGGAACCGAAAACTCTGGGTTAGTTGGCACAGGGTCAATCAACCTAGAGTTCAGCGTTAACTCAGTGTTTGTTAAACCTCCGTTCGTGGAACACCCCTCAGCTCACCTTTTCTCGTCTCGACCTACTTCCGTTTTACTTAGACTTTTTTCTCATAAAATTATGACTTTATTCTCATAAATTACGACTTAATTCTCGTAATATTACGACTTTATTCTCGTAAATTACGACTTTATTCTCATAAATTACGACTTTATTCTCATAAAGTACGACTTTATTCTCGTAAATTATGACTTTATTCTCGTAAATTACCACTTTATTCTCAAAGTTTGTGATTTTTTTTTCTTAAATGTGGCCCTAATACTCCGTCGTAGAAATCAGACCTACTGTATGTAAAATAAGATTCAATATGTCTAGGTAGTTTGACTGATAACTGTAAATGGCAGGTGCACATTGCTTTTGATGGAGCCGAAATTTTAGATTAATAATAATAATAATAATAATAAAATCGGTTTTATTTATGGGCACCTTTGAGGACGACTTACATGTATTATTGACAAAAGATCACTTGCACAACATCAAAACAGAGCAATAAAAACAACAACAGAATAAAATACTTAGAATTACGATTGTGAGGCTGGATGAGTAAACAGTTTTTGACAATGATACCGTAATGAACCTGTTCTTTGTCTTTGGATCTTTTGAATAATTGGATCAATGATCCCAAGAAGAGGAACGTGCATGCACGTGTCCAACAGCTAAACCAGTCTACAAATCCCTCGGCGACTTTAAGTGATAAAAAGTCACCACAGTGTCTAAAAACCATCAACGTCATTCATGTTAAGTAAAAGGAAAAACCTTGGACACAAAAAGTTAACGGAGCCGTTCACTGAGCCCTCTTGGAGGCTGGGCTGAAACAACATTTGTTTCACTACGACTCGTTTCAGCTGCCCACCCCTCCTTCCCCTGCAAAAAATAATAGAATGAAATTAGTACAATGCCGAGTATTATCCTCTCCAACGTAAGATCAATCGCTAACAAGAAGGACGAACTGAGACTGCGGGTTGCAACTAACAACATCGTGAAGGATAGCTGTGTGCTTATTTTCACGGATTCCTGGCTCCAGGCATCCATTGCAGACTCTGCGGTAGCTTTGGAAAGCCGTACAGCTCAACGAGCTGATATAACTAAGGCTAGTGGGAATCAACGCGGTGGCGGCCTACTCATTTTCACTAAAGTCAGCTGGAGATCCAACACTAGAACTGTGAGTAGCCAATGTTCCCTGGAGTTGGAATATATTACAGTTAAATGCCAGCCAACATACCTCCCAAGGGAATTCAATGCCGTGCTTCTCACAGCTGTTTACATACCTCCCGACGCTGATGCAAACATAGCACTAGCTCAGCTACATGACGTCATCAGTAAACAGAAGAGCATGGACCCTAAGGCAGTCAAGATCATTGTGGGGGACTTTAATCACGCCAATCTAAAGGTAGTACTTCCAAAATTCTACCAGCACATTAAATGTGCCACGAGGGGAGAAAATACACTGGGAAATGTTTATACCAACATTAAACTAGCCTACATAGCTAGACCGTTGACTCACCTAGGCCAGTCAGACCAGGTGTGAATCCTTCTGATTCCAGCGTACACCCCCATCAGGAAAAAGGGCTCCAATCACCACTAAGATGGTCAAAACCTGGCCAGCAGACACAAGCTGGGAGGAATACAAGCATGAGGACCTAGAACGGTTCACATTAACGGCCCTCCAACACTTCAGGAACTGTGCAGACTCGTTCACTGTGGACAAGCGTGTCCGGGTTTACCCCAACACAAAGCCATGGATGAACAGAAAGGTGCTGCAACTGCTCAGGGTGAGAGACTCTGCATTCAGGTCAAAGGACAAGGCCCTCTACAACATCGCCAGGGCCAACCTGAACCGAGGCATCAAAGAGGCCAAGGTGGAGTACAAGGGCAAGATCGAATACTGCTTCTGGAGCAACGATTTGAGGCGGGTGTGGTATTGGGTCCAGCACATGACCAACTTCAGAGCCAACAGCTTCTCAGCAGATGGGGTGAACCCACAGCTGGCGGAAGAGCTGAACTCCTTCTACGGACAATTCAAGATGGGGCCGAGGGGGGATGCCACATCACAACCCCTACACCCACCAGCCCCCAGCAGCCCCACCCTCACAGAACACGAGGTGAGACGCACGCTGAAGGCAGTAAACCGCAGAAAAGCAGCGAGGCCGGACGTCGTTCTGGGACAGGTGCTGAGGAACTGTTCTGACCAGCTGACCTAAGTCCTCACCAAGATCTTTAACTGGTCCCTGTCTCAGGCCATAGTCCCATACTGCCTGAAAAACTCCACAATCATCCCGGTCCTAAAGAAAAGCACGGTGAGCTGCCTAAACGACTACCACCCGGTGACACCCACACCAGTTTGCCTACCGAGCCAACAGGTCCACAGAAGATGGTATTGCGGTGGCTCTCCACTCCAGAATGCTCTTCGTGGATTTCAGCTCGGCGTTCAACACTATACTTCCGGACAGACTGGTGTTCAAACTGACAAACCTGGGACTACCACTCAACAGTTGCACCTCGATTAAGGACTTCCAGTCTGACCGCCGCCAGAGGGTGCGGGTAGGCTCCCACACCTCCACAGCCCTCAGACTCAGCACCGGGTCCCGTCAGGGCTCTGTGCTGAGCCCCCTGCTCTACTCCCACTATACACACGACTTCATCCCCGTCCACCCCAGCAATAACATCACAAAGTATGCGGATGATACCACCGTGGTGGGCCGCATTTTAGAGGGGAATGAGACCGCATACCGGAACGAGGTGGAGCAAGATCATCGGCTGCCCTCTCCCCCCTCTGGAGGAACTGTACAACATCCGCTACCTCAAGAAGGCTACCAAGATCTCCAGAGATCTAACCCACCCGGGTTAGAGCTTAGATCGGGCCCAGAAAATCAAGCCCATGCAAGTGAACGGAGCGTTCCACGGTATTGAGAGGACCTGTGTAATTACGGCCTATAATATTTCTGTTTATGGCATAGATTTCTCCTCAGATTAGGCCAATAAACCAATGATAAAAATAAAAATAAAAACGCTCGATCAAAGGCCCGGCCCGAGGATAGTGGTGGGACATATCGGCCCGACCCAGCCCGCGGGTCGGGTAGGGTCGGGTCGGGCTCGGGCTTGAGCAGAGAATCTAAACTCTAACCCGGGTAACGAACACTTTGTGCTGCTGCGCTCAGGAAACAGTTTCAGGACTATGGCTGCACGGCACAAAATCTAGCTTCTACCCCAGAGCCATAGAAGCGTTGCCAACACCTTACCTCTCTGACGCACTCGCACATCCCATGTTGCAACTACTAGGGAACTGTGCTTTTCTCTACTGTGAACCATCTATTTATCTACCTGCCTCACTCACTTTCTAAGGACTTGTGCAATATTGGGTTATCATGTTTACAACTCATTAAACTGCACTTTAACTCTAACTTTGTAGGCCTATTTATGCTATTTTTTTTATCAAACTGTATGTATTGTTTATGTATATTCCTTGTCCTCTCTTTTTTAAGCACCAGGGGGGAGCTCTCCCAAATTTCGCTGTACCCGTACCTGTACCTGAACGTTGACAAATAATGATCATTCATTCATTCATTCATTCATTCATTCATCCAGCTGGTGGAGCTCCTTGTCGTATTGTAACCTTCAACGTGACAGTATATAGCAAAAGTAAAGGAAACACGACCATAAATAGCCAAAGGGTATGTGTCTTGATATGAGATATCTGGTTGACATTAACAAATTACCTAGTTTGGAGATTTGCTTTTTTGTGGTCCTCCTTAAATGACATGATTCACAAGTTGATTACCGTCTACCGTAAATAATATGAAAATTTAAAACAGTCAAGTATCAAGAGGGGAGATTTTTAAACTAAATTAGTTGGCGCCCCTCTTATATTATTTACGGTAGCCGGTAATCTTGTGTGGACTTCCTGGAAACATGGACCTACCGGTAAGGCACAGACTTGAAAAACAGTCTTTTTTTATAAACTCTTGCTACGCTAACTAAGTTGTTGATGCTTCGTCTTATGTGTAGGGCTAATCATGCTACTGCAGAGGTTTGGTGCTATTTTGAGCTATAGTGGTTAAAAATACATTTTTTGAAGTGTGTACGCTGTGCCCCTAGCCAATACCATGGAAGCCAAACATTGCGCCGGGCAAACTCTATACTCGATTTTTAAATTAAAATGTATTTAATGAGTTAACAGGCTAAAGCAAAGACCCTTGTTTCAATTTCCGCCAGAATTACATTTTAAAGGTGACATATTAGGAAATATGGAGGAGAAATTGGAAGAAATTGGGAATGAAAGAAATTTGGAGGATGTCAAAGCCATCGGCCACTTCAGACTTCACAACTTGGTCAATTTGTAACTGTTAATCTTCTTTCAAACGTTTACCAAATCAACACACTTTGATCATCAAATACATCTAAACAGATTTTCGATATGATATGTGCCAGATGATTAATGTTGAGGCTTGAGCGTGAGAATTCCACCCGCTGTAGCCCTAGGGGGCTTTCACAAAAGCTCAACATTTCAGATGTTGCAGAGCCTACCAACGTCAATATTTAACCTAGAAACAATGTTAAGCTTAAGGGTTATGGTAATTCTTGTTTCACTGGCGCCAAAATTATTTATCGATAGGAAATATGATCGATATATATCGGCCGTGTGTGGGGACCCCGTTAAATGGCTAAAGGCTAGCTGCTTCTTACATATCTGATGTAGGCCTACTTCCAGTAGAAGCTAAATGCTAACAATTCTTAAAAACAATATTTTTCAAGTCATGCTTTGTGCCCAAACAATTTGTCATATGAAAGCTGTGACACCACAAAGTACAAAAGTATTAGCTTCATCATTTTGAGCTTATCTCGATTAACTAGATGTAAACGAATAACGTAAAATACACACTTTTCCAAGTAACTATCATACAAATAGACATTCAAAATTGATCAGAACAGCTGAGCTATTCTACATTTTATCTCAAATGTAGTCTTTAGATCAGTCATTCCCAACCTGTGGGCCGCGTCCCCCTGGTGGGCCGTGAAGGTATTGCAGATGGGCCGTCAAATCATTTTCAAAATATTATGATTTTTGTGTGGGAAAAAAAAATTATATAAAAATATATATATTTTTAAAAAAGCAATAGTTATTTTACAAGATAATAAAATGTTTCAATTCAGTCTCTCTGCTGCTCTCGCCCACTTAAAGCGTCCCTGTCATTACTAGTGTGGTATATTAATAAAAAGAGTAGTTAATATGCTTTCGTTTGACACCCCGCAAGCAATAATCCGTCCAGTAAAAGCCCCGCTATGTTGTATTTTATCCGAATCTCGATTGTTGCTCCGATCGACATCTGGCAAAATGCCGCGGCCATGTTGTGACGTCATCGGAGTCAGGCTGTGGCAGCCGTGTGTAAACAAGCAGCATGGCGGACGATCCAGAAACAGAAGAGGGAAATCTGAGCGGTGACAGCAGCGACAATTTAAGCGATATATCGGTTGTTTTGGATGACAGTGATGACCAAGAAGAGATAGGGAATGATTTGCCTCCAGATGGACACCTGCAACCCTACATGTTTGAACCTTATTGTTCCGACAATGATGGCGATCTGGATGTGTCTGATAGCGAAGCCCCAGACCAAGGGGGCCTGCTCGTAATTCCGACGCCTCTTTGTTCCGACGTCTCAATGTTCCGAAAAATTTCCCATTAGATCGACATGCCACTATTCCGACGGTTCAATGTTCCGAAAACGAAACCCATTGGTCCGAAAGTCCGTTAGTCCGACTTCTCAAAAACGAGGCGCATTAGGCCGACGGTTCAATACGCCGAATAGGAAAAAGAGTTTTATACCTCGCTCGCTCCCTATCTCTCTCACTCTCACTCTCTCTCTCTCAACGATTTAAAGATAGCCTCTTACAATAAGTTAGAATGGACCCAAAGTATGTGATTGAAACAGTCTGGTTCGGCTTTCGCTTGCTATCGGTATTTAGTATGACTTCTCAGCATTACGTCTTTCTTGTGTTAGGCGCACATGGCTAATTTGCATACGCGCACAGGATAGCCACAACCAAATAATATAACATATTTAATTATCATTCTATCTGTCTATCTATCAACGCATGGGTCTAGTTTTAATGTGATGTATTTTCCATTCAGACTTGTTTTCTCCCTTGTTCTGTGTGGTCTTGTAGCCAGGCTATACTGTGTGAGCCGAATCACCTAAATGGATTCCCGACGTGTAATGGTGTAACTATGCTAAAATATCATATTTTCCACCCAGAATAAAAAGTATGTCCGCCATTTTCACAGAAAAATATCCTAAAAACTATCCAATAGGAAAGATGCTCACACAGGGACGTTGGAAGTAGGGGTGCGGGGGGTGCGGCTGCACCCCCCTCTCACCACCGCCTGCACCCCACACTTTGCCCTGTGCTCCCGCGATTGCTCTCTCAACAGTCGGACGAATTTTGGAATGCTGTGCAGCATTCAGTGCACAATTTTGTGTGAGTTTCCAATATCTGTAGGCCTATTTGCTACACATTTGATATAAGCCTAGATTTATAAGTTTATATTTTAATTTTTTTTATTTATAAAGCATCTTTAAGTTCTGTGTTTTATTGGTGCCAAACCTTTCTTTTTACTATTATGTTGTTGTTGTTTTTTAGCTTTTGTGTCTAGAGAGAATGGGGTTTGGGAGAATAAAAAAGGTAGCTACAGTTCTTAATACATTAAAGGTTCAGACAAAGAAAGTTGTTGGTTGTTTAGTTCAGATTATCAGAACCATAACCTGGACCATGTTATGTGTAGGCCATGGTGCAGGGTTTATTTTTTTCGAATTTGCTTGTTGGTAATAAATATTTTTAACTGTTATCCATTGTATTTAATGTTGTTAGGTATCACAAAACGGAATTTAATACGAAAAAGTAGGTAATATTTGAGCGTTTTGCGATAGCTTCTAATTTCTCCCAGAATGCACAGATTCATAGATAAATACATAGATATATTATATAGGCCTATAGTTAGTATATGCTACACGTGAACCTCCTAAGATGGCGCAATTTGATTGGTTCGTTATCTCGGGATATTGGGCAATATCCCATGATTGACATCTCAAACTCGATATTGTTTTCATCGCAATTTGTCAGCTGATAACAAATAGACCTTCGGGCTCGGGGGCTATTCCCCCCTATTCACTTCGCATTCGGCGTATGATTGTTTGCTTATAACCTAGATAGATAAATAGCCAAGTCTTTATTAATACCAAACTACACGTCGGGAATCCATTTAGGTGATTCGGCTCACACAGTATAGCCTCCAAGACCACACAGAACAAGGGAGAAAACAAGTCTGAATGGAAAATACATCACATTAAAAACTAGACCCATGCGTTTGATAGATAGACAGATAGAAATGATAATTAAATATGTTATATTATTTGGCTTGCGGAGCCAGCCAATCCTGTGCACGTATGCAAATAAGCCATGTGCGCCTAACACAAGAAAGACGTAATGCTGAGAAGTCATACTAAATACCGATAGCAAGCGAAAGCCGAACCAGACTGTATCAATCACATACTTTGGGTCCATTCTAACTTATTGTAAGAGGCTATCTTTAAATCGTTGAGACAGAGAGAGAGAGAGAGAGAGAGAGAGAGAGAGAGTGAGAGTGAGAGAGATAGGGAGCGAGCGAGGTATAAAACTCTTTTTCCTATTCGGCATATTGAACCGTCGGCCTAATGCGCCTCGTTTTTGAGAAGTCGGACTAACGGACCTTCGGACCAATGGGTTTCGTTTTCGGAACATTGAACCGTCGGAATAGTGGCATGTCGATCTAATGGGAAATTTTTCGGAACATTGAGACGTCGGAACAAAGAGGCGTCGGAATTACGGCATGGCACCAGACCAAGACGACGATAACGCTAGTGATGACGCCGATCCACCAGAATTGGATTTAGGCCGACTACAAAACACAGAATGGTAAGCCTATATATTGGCATTTTTTTGCAAGAGGAAAATAAATTAATTTGTCATTTTTCAGCACTAATTAGGCTATTATTTAATTTTTTGCGCGTTCTCTGCACTTGTTTTGCCCACAAAACTCGTCTTTTCTCATCTTTGGGGAAGCAGAATACACTTACAGTATCACTAGGGCACTGTGAGCACCCAGCTGCCACACAACGTCGGGGCATTTTAAGAAAATATCCGAGTAAACTCAGTCTAAAGAAATCTAATCTGACAGTTCGTCGTTTTCGGGTGTGTTTGCATCAGATACATGTGGCCTGCTGAGGTCATGCGAGCCGCCCCGCCGGAAGCATTTACTCCGATGACGTAGCAGGCTCTAACTCGGTCAAGTAGCAAATAACTAGGTCAAGTTTACGCGGCACTTTCAAGAGCGCTGATTTCGATGTATATGTGTAAATTTCATATATATTCAGTTCGCCGTGAGATATAACAATTATACAGACTGTTAGTAATAAGTCATAGCCGACTGAGGCTCTAAAGTTCCATTTAAAATGACAGGGACACTTTAAGCACCCCAACACAGTGCCGGTGTTGCCGGCCCGTCCGCTGTCCCGCTAAAAGACTTTTTTTTTTTCTTTTCTTTTTTTAATTTTTAATTTTAATTTTTTTTCTTTCAGAGTAATTTGCCCACCACTGCCTTCAATTAGGCTGGGTAGCAGAGACAGAAATGATCGGAACCTTTGTTGTTACTGGCCGGACCACTTTGCGGCTGGACCGGATTGTTTTGTTTACATTTGATTGATATGTAGCCGTTACTTGTATTGCACATATCAAAATGGATGGCTGGTTAGCATCAGGGACAATTAAAAGAAAAGCCAGTCAAGAAACAGATGGCGAATCGACAGGTGATCTCCCCACTGTCAAACAAAAAAGAAGATGTCGGAGAAAGTACAGTGCAGAGTACTTAGGTTTGGGATTTTTTTGGACTGGCTCAGAAACTGAACAGTTACCGGTGTGCCTGCTGTGCTGTGAGACGCTGTCAAAATGAAGCCTTGAAGCCCTGTAAACTAAAAAAGCCACTTCACTTCTTTGAGAACAAGCTCAAAGAATATGAAAAGAAAAAAAAAGTTATGGAGTGTGATGGGCAGCGGAGAACACAAAGGCTGTGGAAGCATCATATGAGTTTCTTCTGGAGTATATCCCGACCTGGCGCCGACAAAGCTGTGAGATTTCTGATGCCTTTCCCGCGACGACGTATCTCTGTGAGTGGCGGATTTTCTGCAACTTGTGGCATTAAAAACTAAGTACAGAAATAAATGAATGTTGAGCCAGATCTTCGGACTGAGGCTATCATCCATTGTGTTCGGACATTAAGCATCTGGTTGCCGCCATGCAACATCAGCCCTCACATTAGGCGTTGGACCCGATTGCACAGCAGCTTTATAAAAGTCCTGAGTGCAATGTTGTAATTTTGTATCCTTATAATTGTTCAATTGTTGCTTTCGCTAGTTTCCTCCAGGTTAGGCTTGATTAGGTGGTGATTGACGTGTGTGTGTGTGGGTGTGGGTGTGGGTGTGGGTGTGGGTGTGGGTGTGGGTGTGGGTGTGGGTGTGGGTGTGTGTCAGCAAGACAGCATCACACAACAGGGCAAACCTTCCCATTGAGCTCTGTTGTCAGGTTTATTTTGCCCTTGTGTCTGTCTGTCCACTCATAGCCTTAAAGAGATATAACATAAAATTCTGCTGTAGTTCCTACTTAATGAGATGAAACATAAAATTCTGCTGTAGTTCCTACTTTATGAGATGAAACATACAATTCTGCTGTAGTTCCTATGAGAAGAAACATAAATGTGTGCTGTAGTTCAGTTTAACAACTTCAACAAATGCTTCCTGCACTGTGGAGCTTACTGCATGTTCCCTGTGCTTTCAGTTTTTGTCCTGAATGTATTCTAATGTAGTTTCATGAAACATAAAATTGTAGTTCAGTTTAACAACTTTAACAAATTGCTCCCTGTACTGTGGAGCTTACTTGCATGTTCCCTGTGCTTTCAGTTTTGTCCTGAATGTATTCTGCTGTAGTTCCTATGAGATGAAACATAAAATTGTAAATTCAGTTTAATAAAACTTCAACAAATGCTCCCTGTACTGTGGAGCTTACTGTATGTTTCCTGTGCTTTCAGTTTTTGTCCTGAATGTTCACAGATGTCTCATCAAATTAAAAAGAGTGGTCTGAGAAACACATTATTTGGCCTTTTAAATTCATTTGTAATTGTTTATTGGGTCAGAGGGGGGCCGCGGGCATTTTTAGATTTTCAAAGTGGGCCCTGAGTTGGACAAGGTTGGGAACCCCTGCTTTAGATATTTTGTTTTAAACTCTTCACTTTAATTTGTGTTTCCAAACCATTTCACATAATTTAATGATGTGCAATGTTTACATTTACTCCATTTTAGAACACTGTTGATATCTTTTCACTTGATTTGAAGCCATTTCCACATTTATTTTCGCCTTAAAGCGAGACCGCTATCCACGACCTATTCTATACTACTTTTCTGGTCTTAATTTCTCTTTATAATGACTCCCTATAGCGCAACCTGACATGATGACAGCACAAAAAAATGATGTAGATTTTCGGGGAAACTCTTCCTCTCATCTGGGCGCTTTCAGCATTCTCTGTCCCAATGCTCGGTTTCGTCGTCCTTCTCCACCCCCCTCGCCCCCCCTGCTGTTATTCAGTTGTTGGCCGGGCAATCAGGAAGATCTACCCACTTTTGCCTGGTACTTGGTAGGTCTTTCGGAAAACCACATTAAATTAAATAAGTTTCCCTCACAACCCAAAAAAACATTTTTTTGGGAGGGGAAGGCATTGCTTCGTATCAAGCACGGCACGTGCAAAGCTACACTGTGAAGGTGAAAAGTGCGTACCTTGAAGCGCACGCGCGGGCAGATTTGACCAGGCAGTATTGTGGGCGTGGCAGGAGTGCCTCTACGTAGATGATTTCCCGGAAATGTGACCAAGTCAATCGCAAAACGTTGTTCAGAGTGTTTGCAGCCGCTGCATCCACAGCCACCCCAAGACTGTCAGCATGGAATACGTCGAAATGCACTGTACGTCATTATTATTGACACTTTAGTATTATTAAAGATGACTATCAATCATTATATAACAACGTTTATAGGTCATAAAAGTTGAAAAAAGCATAATAGGTGTCCCCTTTAACAACTATACAGCTTTATCGAAAAGCACCTGTGGCCAAATGATTGACCTTCCACCACGACGCCATCCGGATAGCCCTTCCACCACCCATGTCAGCCGACGAACTTTGCAGGCCGCCTTCAGCAGTCAAGGCAGCATCAAAGGCCTCTCTCAATGGATGGAGGGGGGAGGTGTGTTTGGTGGATCATCCGGGGGAGGTGTACAATATAATATACTACTCATACACTATGATACATATGTGAACATACTCACTACATACAACAACATACGTAGGGTACACATTGTTGGCAACCCGCCCCAAAACCTTCAGCAGGCCAGGCGGCCAGTAGGGCCGAGATCCTTTATTGGCCTGTTGGGCACATGCCGTTCTGAAACGGCACATCTGTGCGTTCTGAAACGGCGCCTGCCGTTCCCAACAATGGTAGGCCTTATGTGACACCAGCATTACTCCTCCATATAATTTCAAGACAGGTATTTGCCGTAAATATAAAGCCTATAATAGTAATCTATATTTTTATGTATTTATTGACAACTAATATCACAACAATAATGCCGTAACATACAGGGATTTTATACCTTTCTCTCGTCGTCGTGATGTTAGGATATTTCCAATCTGTTTGTTGCTTTTTGTAATGACGGACGCTTTTTGAAAACACAGCCGGACTTGCTCCGGTGACGGTGGTTCTGCCTAGCCCAACCTAAACGGGTCTGTTTAGGTGGCTATAGAGCTTGGCCTATAGTCTATTGCTTTTGTTCCATATCCAGGCTGAACCAACATTGGGAGCATTTTCTTTAATAGGTCCATGCATTTTCTCCAAATAGCCTGCAATTAATGGGAGTCATTTTGTAGTTTAAATAGCTTTATATGCGTTATCCGCGAGGTGCATGTGTGGCAGGGTTTCTTGATTTGATTGACCGATTTTCGAAAATATACTTCTCCAGCAAATATTAAATAGTATTTTTCCCAGAGAATGCACATCCCTTAGTACTTAACCATTTTGTATGAGTTGCCATGCAGAGTGCGGAGAAAAGTAGGAGCCAGATACGAATTGTAAATGGTGTAATGCTGCCTTTTCTGCGAAAGGAAGAGACAATCCTGCGGCCCGGTCGCATCTATGGTGGAGAATGCAGGCAACTGGACCACAATACCCCGACATGGCTAGATGAGCTTACGCCAGCTGACAATTTGCAGGTTGGCTCAACAACTTAGCGCTTAGCATCCGAACCCCTCGCGCGTCCACGAGACGCACCCCGGACCGATCGAAGGACCGAATCCCGCCGCGCCCCATACACCCGACTTCCGAACCTGCCAACCCGTTCCAGAAGCCATTGAGAGGACTGTAGGGGTGGTTGGGAAAATCGATTAATTGCATTTTCCAAAATCGGATTGTTTATATATAAAGCGCCTTTATATATTATTTCTTTTTATTATTTTTTATAGTTTGTTTGCTACAGTTACAATGTGTGTGAGCTGTTGTTCCAGGAGCATAGCGTTGGATCGTTTAGTATTCCTCGACCTCACGCAAGTTGAGATTACAGTTTGTTGTTTTTATTTAACTGTGTCACAGTATACTACAAAGGCTACCGCCTAATTAATCGTGCAAGTGCGGTATATTCCAGAAGCGCAATAAATATTGAAGTACAGTTTATCTGATTCACTAAGGTTATACAGTGTTGATGTTCTGTTTATATAACTGTAAATAAATAAATATGAAGATCAATAATCATTATTAATCGAAATCATCATCGATAATCGTTATAATCCATAATTCAGGTCGGTATATCGAATCAAAATCGCTATAAATCGATAATCGGTCTTGTAATCGATCGAGAACCTACGAATAATCAAAAATCGAATCGAATTCTGGAATCTTGGCCTTGGCGCAATTTAAACCACCTCTCTTACCATGAACTTCTGACGGCGTGGAGTTTCAGCTGGCAGAGCGACCAGACACCTAAGCCCCAGCCATTGTGTCCGGGAACCGGACATGGCTATTCCAGTGCCGTCGGCCTCGCCGACCAAGGACGGGCAGGAGAGTGATCCTGACCACATTTTGGGCGCACCAAGGAAAGCCCGGGGTCCCAACCTCCAGCTTTGCGCGGTTGGGATATCAGGGACACGCAGCCCTCCTCTGGACAACCATGCAAGCGGTCTGTGATCTCTCTGAGCCCAGACCCTACGCTGCCTTTGAAGTGCTGATGGCATCGGGAAACACAATAGAGGTCGCACTGTGTCCAAGGTACACATACCACGGATACGCCAGTGCCTAGCAATGCAGGATGAGGCCTTGAAGCACGACCTGGTAGTCTATGTCCTCGCCAAGACAGCTGCTGCGCATGGGAAGTCTGTGATTTGCCCTGTCAAAACCCTTCCACTCTTCAGCACAAAGGAGAGGAACTGCGTGTATCGAGGTAGGAGAACCGGGGAGCGAGTAACCTAACACTGGTGGGTACCGCCACCCATATGTTTGCAAAGTGGCTGTTTATTACCCACTCCCTCTATTGGAGCCCACCTAGGCATGACAAAACCAGAGATGATTTTAGGAACCACTTTTATTGCCCGGGGTGAAAAAAAAGACATAGATCCAAGACTGTCAGGGGCCTGCCCGATAATGGACCAGCGTTACTATATTTATAGCTATTGGGGCCTTGTTAGGATACTTCTCCCTTTATTTCCCCTTTATTCATGAGATATGTATTTTTATTTTTTGAACCACTTTCCAGGTTCACAGCTATATCCATCCAGACGAATCTCATGTGTCCATACGGCAAAAAGGTTCACATGTCAATCAAGGTTCAGAATAATGACTCACCTACTAATGATCCTAGGTAGCTGACCGCTTACGTTTGACCACGGCCGAAATTATAGAGCCCCCAGTGTCCAAATAGGGCCCCGTATTAGAGGTCGGCTCTGTTCCTTTATAGCACCGCCCTGTGACAGAGTATACTTAGCTTGCTCTCTCCTGTTTCAGAAGGTGAACTCCTTAAAACCCTTCTTTTCTTTGCACGTTTTCACGGATTCTGTGCATTTAATATGTTGTCTTACATCTCACCCTTATTCCATGTCCTCTGTAAGTGGTTGAATCCAGCCTGTTATCTCCCATTCACTTTCAACATTTAATAATATTTTTACGCACAGTCTTTATTAAAAAGACAGGATAGTTTGCGATGAAAAGAATTGGGCGATCGCAATGCACTGTATATATAGGTCTCTACCCCTGCATTTTATTCAAGTAGGTTTAGGTGTAATCCTTTCAAAAACTAGGAGATAATACACACTTATGCAGAAGAGAATATACAAATACCGAAACAGTAATAAGCAATTATGCGCATGCTTTCACAGCACAACACTAAATGAAAAAACATAATAATTTGGCTTGCTTTGCAACCCAAAATCTAATATGAAACTTATGACAACCATTATATGCTGGTTTTCTTTTTACAACAAACCAAACTAGCAATGAATACTAGGACGTGCTGTATGACTCGTTGTCTAACTTTAGCGTGGATTCAATTTTTCCCCCAAACTGTGCTGCTTCCCTGATCCTATGACCTAACCCCATATTGCCATATATACTAGTCAACAAAGAGGCAAAAAAAATACAATCTCCACGTTCCAAATAGCTTCCATTCATATATATGGACAAATAACCGATTTGGGTCTTTTTTTATAACCTAGTATAATTTTGCTATCAATGTACATTCTCCTTCCCCCGAATAGTATCTTCTAAATCTTTTTACACAGGTCGTTCTCGCTCCCCTATAAAAGCCGTTTGTCAGCAATTGTTTTCTCCAGTCCAACGCC
>OLKM01004109.1:7157-25358 GCA_900291075.1 Melanogrammus aeglefinus | reverse complement strand
GGTGGCTGGGTGGAGAGCTTAGTGTCTGTGTTGTATGTCTGTGCGCTTGTGTGTGTGGGTGTGTGTTGGTGGGTGGGTCGGTGTATGTGTGTGTGTGTGTGTCCAAAGTATAAAAGGTTTTGAAGGAAAAGCAAACGACTACCTGTAAACACCTGCCCTGATCATTGAAGCGTGTGTGTGTGTGTGTGTGTGTGTGTGTGTGTGTGTGTGTGTGTGTGTGTGTGTGTGTGTGTGTGTGTGTGTGTGTGTGTGTGTGTGTGTGTGTGTGTGTGTGTGTGTATGTGTGTGTGTGTGTGTGTGTGTGTGTGTGTGTGTGTGTGTGTGTGTGTGTGTGTGTGTGTGTGTGTCGTGTGTGTGTTAACTCACAGACTTGTGCAGCGTGTTTGTGATGTTCTGTTGTGTGTGTGGTGGTTGTGTGGTGTGTGTGTGTTTCTGAGTAGGTGCTTCTCATGTTAACTCACAGACTTGTGAGATGTAGGAAAGAGTGTTTCAGACGGAGAGACAGTGGGAGAGACAGAGAGAGAGAGAGAGAGAGAGAGAGAGAGAGGAGAGAGAGAGAAGAGAGAGAGAGAGAGAGAGAGAGAGAGAGACAGAGAGAGAGAGAGAGAGAGAGAGAGGAGAGAGAGACAGAGAGAGAGAGAGAGAGAGAGAGACAGACAGAGAGAGAGACAGAGAGAGACAGAGAGAGAGAGAGAGAGAGAGAAGAGACAAAGAGAGAGAAGAAAGAGAGAAGAGACAGAGAGAGAGAGAGAGAGAGAGAGAGAGAGAAGAGAAGACAGAGAGGAGAGAGAGAGAGAGAGAGAGAGAGAGAGAGAGAAGAGAGAGGGGTACGACCACCTAGCTCAAATAATATTATAGGTAAATGCATGTGGGAAGTTCCCTCCCCACACACACACACACACACACACACACACACACACACACACACACACACACACACACACACACACACACACACACACACACACACACACACACACACACACACACACACATACACATACACACACACACTCTCTCAAAGCTCTCATCAATGAGTCCCAAGCATTCAGCTGCCCCCTTTACCTGTGAGTCTTTGAAATATGATTACCTTTGAGCTTCTGAGAAGTACCCCCCCCAACACACACACACACACACACACACAACACACACACACACACACACACACACACACACACACACACACACACACACACACACACACACACACACACACACACACACACACACACAGACACAAATACACAAATACACGTGAAATATGATTTGCTTTGAGCGTGGATGTACAAAGTCTTTGCGATGAAAGCGACACAAGGGCGTGCGAGCAAGACTGAGAGTTCAACCGACGAGAGAGAGAGTGAGTAAGAGAGAGAGAGCGAGAGAGAGAGAGAGAGAGGGGGGGGGGACTTAAAAGGGGGCGGGCAAGAGTGTGGTGCGACGCGTTTATCCCCCCCTTTTAACCCCCCCCCCCCCAATGTCCTGTTAGACCCAGTGTGCCCCTTTTCATCTTCCCCCGTGTCGAGGAAACAATCATTACTGACTCTTTGATACTAGCCAGACCAGACGAGTTGATACTAGATGAACATTAGATCTACACTATGTAGAGTTAATTCATTAATACTAGTTAGACCAGATAAGTTGATACCAGACAGACCAGACTAGTTGATACCAGATAGACCAAACTAGTTGATACTCGACAGACCAGACAAGTTAATACCAGACTGACCAGACGAGTTGATACCAGACAGACCAGACTAGTTGATACCAGACAGACCAGACTAGTTGATACTAAACAGACCAGCTGAGTTGATACCAGACAGACCAGACTTGTGACAAAACAGATGAGAAGAGTTCATACCAGATAGACCAGACTAGTTGATACCAGATAGACCAGAGTAGTTGATACTAGAAAGACCATACTAGTTGGTACCAGACAGACCAGACGAGTTGATACTAGACAGACCACACTAGTTGATACCAGACAGACCAGAAGAGTTAATACAGGACAGACCAGACTAGTTGATAGTAAACAGACCAAAGTAGTTGATCCCAGACAGACCCGACGAGTTGATACTAGAAAAACTACATTAGATCTACAAAATGTATAGTTAATTAATTGATACTAGATAGACCAGACGAGTTGATACTAGATAAAGTAGATTAGATCTATAGTAAGTGGCCTTAACTAATTGAGACCAGATAGACCAGACAAGTTTATACGAGATAGAAAACTAGACTAGTTGAAACTAGACAGATTACTACACTAGCTTACACTACAAAGACCTGACTAATCGATACCAGACAGACCCGACTGCAAACACACACACACACACACACACACACACACACACACACACACACACACACACACACACACACACACACACAGACACACACACGCACACGCACACGCACACGCACACACACACACACACAGTGTAAGGATACGGTACTCCCGGAGTAGGGTGAGATGTCGGCCAGATCCTGGAGGTCTCCGCACTCGGACTTGATAAGCGCCAACGACAGCCCCTCCTGGTTGCCGTGGTGACCAGGAGGGGAGGAGCCGGAGCCCTGCTGTTGCCTGTGATGATGGTGGTGGTGATGGTGGTTAAGATGGCCTCCGCTCATCCCCGCCATCTTGGATCTCAGGCTGACGGTCTCGCGGACGAGGTCGATGGCGTCGGGGGAGGTCCTCATGTGGTGTTCTTTGGGGCCCGGGTAGCCATGGTGATGGGGCCCCCCCACTCCGAGGGGCCCCTGAAAGGGGTACCCCATGAGGGGGAGGGGGAAGGGGTGGCGGAAGGAGGCGGGGCCAAAGCCGAGCGAGGCGGAGAGCGCGGATTGGTGAAGCGAGGAGGGGTGGTGTTGGTGGTGGGGGGTGGGCGGGGCTTGTTGCTGGGGGGCCGGGGGCAGGGAGGGGGCGTGGTCTGTGGCGACCCCGCCCTTTCGCACCACCAGTGACAGCGCCTCCGTCTGGTCGTTCGGGGGCGGAGCCATGCCGAAGGGGGAGGAGTCTAGCGGCATGACGTGGGTGTCGGCGCCGCCGAAGCAGTGCAGCCTCTGATTGGACGAGGGGTGGTAGCCGCCGCCGCCGCCGGGGGGGCGGGGGGAGGGGCTGAGGTCGCCCCCCCCCCCATTGAGGGCCAGGCCGAGGGCGCCGGCGAATCGCAGCTCGGGCCCCATGGCGGCGAGCGGGCCGTAGAGCCCCGCCCCTCCACCGCCGCCGCAGGAAGGGGAGGAGTTGGACATGGAAGAGTGGGAGGAGCGGGAGGGCGGCGGCGGCGGCGGCGGCGGCTGCTGGGACGGGGGATGCGCTGCCGTTGCCGTCGAGGGCGCGACTGAGGAGGTGGGCGTGTCGCCGTGGCAACCGTGCCGCCCGCCCCCCCCCTGGGCCCGCTTGACCACGCTGTCAACCACCTGCGACACGGCGCAGCTCAGCTCCTGCTTGAGGGTCTCCGCTAGGTGCCTCCCGCCTCCACCACCTCCTCCTGCTCCTCCTCCTCCTCCTGCTGAGGCTGCCGCCCTCCTCTTCCTCTGGCTCCGCGCCTCTTCGGCGGCCTCGTACTCAAGCTCCTCCTCCTCCTCCTCCTCCATCTCCATCATCATCTCCATCTCCATCCCGTCCGGCCCCCCGGGGCCAATGAGGGCCCTCCCCCTCAGGATGGCACGGGCGTGGTCCAGGAACACGCCGGGGTCAAGCTCCGCCCCTCGGTTGTCAGGCTGATCGTCGTGGCGACGGCTGCTGAGGCTGTGGCGACGGCCGTGGCGGCGCTCCTCCAGTCCGTCCGATCGGAGGCTGTCTGCTTCGGAGAGATTGCCGTCGTCCTCAGCCACGCCTCCTCCTCCTCCTCCTCCTCCCCCTCCTCCTCCGGCTCCCACCCGGCTCCCCGGGCGCTCCTCGCTCTCCTCGTGCTCCTCCTCCTCCGTCTCCGAGTCGTAGATCTGGTAGAACTTCTCCTGCAGCTGGCGCAGCTGTTTCTGTAGAGGGGGTAGGGGGGAGGGAGGGGAGAGGGGGAGAGAGGGGGGAGAGAGGAGGGAGAGAGCGAGGGTGAGGGGGAGAGGGGGAGAGGGGGAGAGAGGGGGGAAGATAGGGGAAGTAGAGGGGGAAGAGAGGAGGGAAGGAGAGGGGGAGGAGAGAGGGGGAGAGTGGGGAAGGAGAGGGAGAGAGTGGGGAAGGGAGGGGGGAGAGGGAAGGAGAGGGGGAGAGGGGGAGGAGGGGGAGGGAGAAGGTGGGGAGAGTCGGGGACAGGGCGGAGGGAGGGTGGGAGAGAGTGATCAGCACTGCTGCCCAGGTACTCTTGAGCAAGCAGATAAAATAAGTTTACATTTTACATTCAGGGCATTTAGCAGACGCTTTTATCCAAAGCGACTTACAGGCTGTGTCTCACTTCAGGGGACGCATCCTGCGAAGGACGCGGTCTATGAAGGTGTGGCCTTCGTAGACCGTGAAGGCCGGACCCGAGGCCGAACAAACGTTTTTAAATGAGGCGCTCTGGCCTACGGAGCATTTCCAGTTTGCGTGACAAGCCGTAAAAAACCCTTCACCTTGCGTGATGACGCGCCGCTAATGTCACCTAGCAGTCCTGACAGCTGAGGTTCAAAACTTACGGTGGAGGAGAAATACGGAGCCGTTATATAATAATTATATTAAATATAACGTTAATTAGTTTAACGTTATATTTTATAACATATATTACGTTATATTTTCGTGTTAATGTCAATGAACTTTGACAATAAAGCTACAAATTTAAAATAGTCTGAACTTTATTTTCACATAAAAAAAATTCTTTAAATATGTAAATATTTGTCATTAAATATGTAATTTACTGCAACTGCCGCTACGAAGCCATTTCTGAAAAAATCCAACGCGCAATGAATCTTGGGATACGCTGGGCTGTGAAAAGAAGACGTCATTTCTCAAACGCATTTGAAGGAGCCTTTTGAAATGGGAAAACCTTGACTGTGACGCAAGCGTTTTTCAAATGCAGCCTTCGTAGGATCCATCCCCGGAATTGAGACGCAGCCGCAATAAGTCCATTTGCCAAAAGGTCTCTCTCTCTCTCTCTCTCGCTCTCTCTAGATAAAATTGTCCACTAAATGACTAGCATTAAGCATCTCACGTAAGTCAGTTTGTCAGAAGGTCTCTCTCACCTGGTCGGATTCTGATTGGACTCTGGGGCTGGGGGGGGGGGCTGCACACCTGTTGCTCGTTGACCAATCAGAGTGCAGCAGTCTCTTTTTTACTCTGACGTTTACATTCAGGGTGTTTATCAGACGCTTTTATCCAAGAGCATAGGCCTCGATTGTCGTTGGGGACGAGTACGAGTTGAATAATTTGGATTTATTTCGTTTGAGCTGCCAACCTGGCTTGGACAATGAATCCAGGTGAACACGCCCACTTGTGATGTCAGAAGGGGCCGATTTTCAAAACGGCTTGTAACGGCTAATCGCACTCACACATTGTGGCTTGTCGTTGGGACCTTTAATACCAATACAAACCAGCAGACCAGGTTGCTAGTACCGTAGACAGTATCAGAGCGATAACCTGTTGAACTAAATCGATGTGGTAGGCTACACCACGGGATGCATCTGCAGACCACCGCCACATAAATAAAGGTAATACGTGATATTTATTGCTTAAGATTTTCTGGTGCTATGGCGAGGTCTTTTGTGTTGTTTTTAAGGGCTTGGCTGTTTTAACTCTTGCAAATGATGTTAGCCGTAGCCACCGAGTAGCCTAACTCACCCACGGTTTGCGTTGGTACAGTGTTGGGTGTAGTGGAGCTGACGATAATGGGAGTCGGTGGAGTCAGTCTCTTGTTGACACAGAGTGACTTTTGGTCATCCTTGCTTTGCATGAATTCTGGAATAATAGACCTCTGAAGAATAAGTCCCGCCTCCGAGACGCTGGTTCCATCTAGTTTCGACTGGGTTTTTGGACTGTCGGTGCCATCAAAGTAGCATTCAATAATCGTTTGCTACTTTAACGGAGCCTCCTCCTCCTACACCCCCTCCTCCACCCCACTCTCCACCCCCACTCTCCCCCTCCTCCTCCTCCTCCTCCACCTCCACTACCACCTCCTCCTCCTCCTCCTCCAACCCCCCCATCACCTACCTGCATGTCTTCCAGCTGCAGCTTGAGCTGCCGTCTCTCCTCCTGTCTGAGCTCCTGGCGAGAGCACACCAGCTGGCTGAAGCTCTGCTGCTGCTGCTGCTGCTGGGGCAGGCGTTGCTTCCGCTTGTTCTCCCGGTATCCATCTCCTCCTGCTCCTCCTCCACCTCCTGCTCCTCCACCTCCTGCTCCTCCACCTCCTGCTCCTCCTCCTCCTCCTCCACCTCCTCCAACTCCAACTCCGGTGAGTCGCGACCCGGGAGAACGCAGCAAGGCGGAGACGAAGTTCCCGCCTCCGATGCCGCCGCCTCCTCCTCCGTTGTTGATGCCATGGTTGCCATGGTTACCGCCTCCTCCACCTCCTCTGCCGCCGTCCTCGTGGTGACCACCAGAGCGCGCCGCCACTAGAGGGGAGTGGCTCATGCCCCTGATGATGTTTTCGACTCGCGCTCGCTTGGCGCGCAGGTGCTCGTCCGACAACCTCTCAAGGTCGAAGACGCAGAAGGGCGGAGCCACTGCTTGGGGCGGGGCTGGAGCGGGAGGAGGGGGCGGTGCCGGGAGAGGGAAGGCAGAGGAGGAGGAGGAGAGGGGAGGGGCGTGGGAGGGGGAGAGAGAGAGGCAGCGTGACGGGCTGTCCGGTTCCTGGGACGAGGGGTTGGAACAGACGTCGTCATTCTGGGTCTCGGACCCCCCACTGGAGAGGGTTCCGCTGCCCTGGAGGGGGGAGGGAAGGGGGGGGGGAGGAGGGAGGGGAGAGAGGGAGAGGAGAGAGGAGGGGAGGGGAAGGTAGGGAGAGAGAGGGGAGGGATGGGAGGGAGGGGGTAGGGAAAGAGAGGGAGAGGAAGGTGGAGGGGATGGACAGATCGACAAATGTGTACGAATTAGGTGATTTGAAGGGAATCCATGATGGTAATCAGCGTTTTTCCAGTGGCTGGGGCACTGAAAGAATCTGGGTTCCAACCTTAATGTCTGCAAACCCCTAAATCCCCTCGACAGTACCAGTGATGCCAGTAACGCGTTACTTAGTAACGCGTTACTGGCCTCGGGCCACTTTTTTCAGTAACGAGTAATCTAAAGCGTTACTATTTTCAAACCAGTAATCAGATTAAAGTTACTCATCAAAGTCATTGTACGTTAATAGGGTTAGGGTGTGTGTGTGTGTGTGTGTGTGTGTGTGTGTGTCTGTCTGTCTGTCTGTCTGTCTGTCTGTCTGTCTGTCTGTCTGTCTGTCTGTCTGTCTGTCTGTCTGTCTGTCTGTCTGTCTGTCTGTCTGTCTGTCTGTCTGTCTGTCTGTCTGTCTGTCTGTCTGTCTGTCTGTCTGTCTGTCTGTCTGTCTGTCTGTCTGTCTGTCTGTCTGTCTGTCTGTCTGTCTGTCTGTCTGTCTGTCTGTCTGTCTGTCTGTCTGTCTGTCTGCCTGTCTGTTTGTGTGAGAGTGTGCGTGTGAAGCGTAAGTCTCCAAAGACTTCAATCTATCAGAGGCGAGTGTCGACCTTGACTCTCCGGAGTCCGCGCCACCAGTTGCTATTAGCGGCGGAATTAGTCGCGCAGTGCTGTGTGCGTGCGTGTGTGCGTGTGCGTGTGTGCGTGTGTGTGTGTGCGTGTGTGTGTGTGTGTTGCGACGGCGGCAGAGAGAGCATGTGGGAGCCTCTATGTTATCGCCAGAGAACTAAATCCACGGGGAGGTCCGAGCAGCTCGAGCGCTAGAACGCGATGTTTACGTCACGCACTTAGATATGCGGCCGGTGATCGCCCCATAAAGCGAGCTGTGACATTTTGTCTACGCATTAAAAGTTGGCGGAAGCGGTTGAAAGCCGTGTGTCAGTGTGTGCAGCCAGGGCCGTAGCACCAAATTCTGGGCCCTGTACACAAGAGGTACTGATCGGCCCCCCCCTCCCCCCCCCCGAGTTCCCCCTACCAGCCCCCTGCGCAGAATTGTTGGGCCCCTACTAACACCTACTAACTTTTTACCCCCCCCCCACCCTCCCCCGTCAACAATTGTTCTTCCACCCCCCCCCCTCGGCAACAAATTTGTTGCGCGGAGGGGGGGGGGGGCGGTGGAAGAACAATTGGTGCAACCCAGTCTCACGGAAATACGTAACACTGTCACGTCATTTAAACTATTCATTCGTGATCTGGGACCCGTAATTTCAATTTTTTCGTGCCAAAAGCACAAATTTCTAACAATATGACAGCTTTTGGCCACCTGTTTCTACTTTCACCTTTGATTCTGAGAAATTGCGACAATTCAGGGATATATTTAATGCAGGTGCGCTGCTCTGCAGGCAAACCGCAATAGAAAATAAGGTAGCTGCTTCACCTGGTTTTTTTTCGAATGAGTTTGAAATTTGTGCTTCTGGCACGAAAAAATGTAAATTAGGTGTCCCCGATCACGAATGAATAGATTAAATGACGTGACGTGACCATGTCACATATTTCCGTGAGACTGGGTTGATTGTTGACAGGGGAGGCAAAAAGTTAGCATTGGCAAAACCGGTTGTATTTTTTTATTTTGAGGTGGCAGGGGGTGCAGCTAAATGTAACTAATAAAGTAACTTGTAATGTAACTTAATTACTTTTAAAAATTAAATATCTACGTTAAAATTGGTAGTGGAAGCTAGGCGAGGAGTAAGCTATGAGGGTAGGTAGCTAGGAGGGTCGGTAGCTAGGAGACTAGGTAGCGAGGGAGCTAGGAGTTTAGGTAGCAAGGGAGCTAGGTTGCTAGGTAGCTAGGAGGCTAGGTGAGGAGTTAGCTAGGTATCTAGGAGGCTAGGCTAGGCGTGGACGTACCTGGAAACCGGAGTCGTTCCCGCCGTTCTTCCCCATGTTGTTCTTCAGCAGCTGGGAGATGATGGTCGCCCCCGGGAACGCCATCATGGCGTCCTCGTACGAGTTGTGCCTCTTCAGAAGCTTCCGGAGTACGTTTGACTTGTCCGCCTCGCCGTTAGCCACCGCAGCGGCAGCAGCGTTTGCGGCGTCTTGCTCGGAGGACGTGTGCGATTGGCTCATGACGTTGAAGAGGACGAGGGACTCCCGGGCGCTGGTCAACGCCGTCGTCGTGCGCTTCACCCCGATGTCGACGCGGCGCCGCTTACTCTGTCTGCTCAGGAGGCGGTCGCCGTCATTGTCAGGCATCACGCGGGGCACCTATTGGGGCATGGCGGGGCCCCGGTCCGGCCGGAGGGGTCCTCGCAGGGAAGGGGAGGGAAGAGGATGGGGGGGGCGGCCTGTGAAGAAACAGGGATTAAAGAGTTAAAAACGTTAAAGAGTTAAAAAAACGTTTGAAAGTTAAAAAAATGTAATAGTAAACAACGTTTGAGAGTTAAAACGTAAAACAGTTAAAAACATTAAAGAGTTAAAAGGCCCTTTGGAGCAGTTGTGTAATAGTTAAAAAAAAATCTTCCGCGTAAACTTACAGAAATCTTTGCTTGGATCCCCGATTTGAATTACCAATTAAATTCTATTTGTTAATTAAATGGAAATAAACTCATGGATGGATAAAAACTAGGAATATAATCGTAATTAGAATTTTTTTCGACGTTACTAATTTCGAATTTCGACTTCAAAAGGCACTTATTTTATGTTTGCACATCCAGGCACTTAATGTACGCACTTATTGTATGTATAGTACTTAGTAGCATCTTATCTATCTTTGTTGTGTACGGGGAATGGGTTAACCTTGTGATTGTTAGTGCTTGGCATTTGGTTCCATGAACATCCTTACTGTATCAACAGAGATATATTGTTGTTTCTCTTGCTCCTGGCAAATGTACTTAACTTAAGTCGCTTGGGATAAAAGCGCTTAATGCCCTAAAAAAATAATAATTGATAAATAGGACTTGAAATAATCAAACTTAAACCTACAATTATTTTTGATCAAATATTGAAGCGTAAGCAAGGCAAAAAACCTTTTTTATGTTATCTTTAAAATTACTAAATCAACGAGTCTAAAACTATTCGAAAAATGCATAATCTGATTTTCGATAATATTTATTTGAAAAGGCCAGATTTTCTAAATGCACAATTTGTGAATTAGTAATTTATAAGTCTGTAAAAAATTCATCCTAATTACTGTGGCACATTTTTACCTCTTTCTCTACTATTTTTACTACGACGTGAAACAATAAATTGATCTCTTTTTCTGTTGTTAACCTCTGTGTATCTATTTTCCTCTATATTCGTTCTGCTATTTTTTATTCCCATTTCAGTCCGGCATCTCAGTCGGGCAGTGTGTGTGTGTGTGTGTGTGTGTGTGTGTGGTGTGTGTGTGTGTGTGTGTGTGTGTGTGTGTGTGTGTGTGTGTGTGTGTGTGTGTGTGTGTGTGTGTGTGTGTGTGTGTGTGTGTGTGTGTGTGTGTGTGTGTGTGTGTGTGTGTGTCTGTCTGTGTGTCTGTGTGTATGTGATTGTTTGTCTGTGTGTTAGTATTTCATGTGTATGTATGTGAATGTACTAAAGCATACTAAAGACCCTTCATCTCTTCATCTCCTTCTATCGTAACATGTTTTTTTTAATAGAATGGCATTTCAGTATGTAATACATTTAATGCATTGGATAAGCCGGGGTTAGGGTACAGAAGACATATTTAATTCAAAGGAAATGTCAATAAACACACATTTGTCGTTTAAAATAATTCAAAAGTCAAATCTGTAACCGATACATTACACACACACACACACACACATACACACACACACACACACACACACACACACACACACACACACACACACACACACACACACACACAACCAAACCAATGGTAAAAAAAACACACACACGCGCACACACACACACACACACACACACACACACACACACACACACACACACACACACACACACACACACACACACACACACACACACTAGACACAACCAAAGAAACACTTACCTAGTAAAACCAATAATAGAAAAAATATGCAAACACTTCCATATACAAACAAATCTGAACCACTAATAGCAAACACACACACACACAACCAAACCAATGGTAGAAAACACACAAACACACACACACACACACACACACACACACACACACACACACACACACACACACACACACACACACACACACACACACACACACACACACACACACACACACACACACACACACAAACACAACCAAACACAAATATGAAGTAAAATCACTAATAGCCAAACCACACACATGCATACGTGCACGGAGGCATGTGTGCGCACGGCATGTTGACTTTGCATGTGCTTTGCAACTGATTGCAGGCCGAATGGTTTCAGGGAAATAACGCACAATAACGCAAACAACATGAGATTCTGGCGGAACCGTTTACCTCGACAAACGCACGTATAACACCAAGACAGACACACAACTTGTTGAAGTGTGTCAGACTCTCACAAACACACACACACACACACACACACACACACACACACACACACACACACACACACACACACACATTCGCATGCATACACATGAAGCCACACACAGACAGAAATACTGACACACAGACACACAATGAACAACACACACACATACACACACAGACACACACAAACACACTCACACACACACAGGCATCCGCATTGACCCACCACACACAAACACACACACTCACACTCACACTCACATATAATTGTATTGCGTGACTGTCAATGTGTCTCAATGTGTGTGATAAAAAGAACGCACAAACACTGAAGCCACACACACACTAGCCCTCTCGACCACAACACACAAACACACACACTCACACTCACACTCACATATAATTGTATTGCGTGACTGTCAATGTGTCTCAATGTGTGTGATAAAAAGAACGCACAAACACTGAAGCCACACACACACTAGCCCTCTCACCTGAAGCCACACACACAGATTCATTCAGACACACACACACACACACACAAACTAACCCCCCCCCCCCACACACACAATTGAATAATTATCATGAACCATGACAGGAACACTATTTTGTACGAATTGTGTGATCGTTGTGTGTTCTCCATACTCGTGTACTTCCATGTACTGTGTGGTCTGCAGTAACATGTTCTAATGTTACATCTGTCGCACTATGTTGTGCGTTGTGTGTTGTGTAAAGCGTTTTGTGTAGTGGCTGGCCTTTTAGACACCCCTCCACACTCGCAGCCCAGCGGTGACCCAGATCCACACGCACACACACACACACACACACACACACACACACACACACACACACACACACACACACACACACACACACACACACACACATACACACCCACAGACACGCATTGAAGCAAGCATAGACGCACGCAAACACACAGACACACACGTAAGCATACACACAAACACAGAGACACACAGAGACACACACAGACACGCAGAGAGATACACACGCACAGAGACACACACACACACACACACATACATTCATTAGCGCCCACACAAACACATGCGCACGCACACACACACACACACACCCAAGTACATACACTAAGGCTCACATACATATTAACGCACACACGTTCACAGACAGACAGACAGACAGACAGGCAGACAGACAGACAGACAGACAGACAGACAGACAGACAGACAGACAGACAGACAGACAGACAGACAGACAGACAGACAGACAGACAGACAGACAGACAGACAGACAGACAGACAGACAGACAGATATATCTGGCTAGTTTTTTAAGTATAAAAACGTGATCAGAGAATACAGGAAATTAAACTGTGAATGTAAATGTAAGACTACGTGCTGGATTGTTTAAGCAGGGCTTTCGTTTGTTAGTTTGTTTTACTCCATATCTGAGATTACGCACAATTTGAATGACCCACTTTGACGAGCAGTCACTACAAAAAAAACCCTCCAGCCCCGTAGAACGGAGGAAGGGTTATTTAACACGCTGGGACACATTTGAAAGTGACTTTTGATGCCGGATTGACGCGTGTGTGAGACGTTGTGTCTTGAAGAGAACAGAGATGTGCGCTCTGTGCGCTTGGGAAGACGGTTGGATCTTTCTTTTTTTGTTTTTAGTGAGATTTCTCTCAATTGAAAAGAGCGAATGTGACGTTGGAAACGGAACGCAGGAAATAGTCAAAAGGCTCCGTTTGTTTTTTAAGGGCACCTGACGGTGCAGTTTAAGGGTCGAACACCAAACCAATCGTTAACACTACAATTATTCGCGTAAAACACGAATTGACTCCAGTTTCTTAGTTTGTTATACCGTTTCCTCCACACTCACTGACGCGTAAAACAACGCGTTCCACGCGAAACCAAACCAAACCAAATCCACATATATAAAAAGTTACACATATATAAAAAACGTTCCACATATATAAAGAGCGTTCCACATATATAAATAGCGTTCCACGTATATTAAGAACGTTCCACATATATAAAAAACGTTCCACATGCATAAAGAGTGTTTCACATATATAAAGAACGGTCCACATATATAAAGAGTGTTCTACATATATAAAGAGTGTCCCACATAAAGACTGTTCCAATTATAGAAATTCCACTCTGAACGGGGCGAGACTGCGCGATTAAAAAAGGGAATTTAGTGAACTTTAAGTGTCAAGGGTCCTTCGTGTGCATGTAGCCCAAAAAAACGATCAGTGAAGTGGGCAGAGAAACACACACGTCCCTCCAACATGTCCATAGTTTGAGCCTCGTTTTCCAGTGCTATATAATGCCATATAAAAACCATTTCTAGATCCATATCATGTTATATACAATACTTTTCTAGAGCCTTATTGTATTATATAAGAGCAATTTCTAGACACCTATGACGTTGTATAAAATACATTTATAAAGCTACATCATGTTATATAAAATCCGTTTCTAGAGCTTTATTCTGTTAAATAAAAGTCATTTATAGAGCCAGGTCGTGTCATATAAAAGCAGATTATAGAGCTATCTCACTTGTTTAAAAGCAACTTTTATAAACACGATTTCATATACAATACCTTTCAAGATGTATATCATGATATATATATAAAAGCCATTTCTAGAATCATATCATGTCATGTAGAAATCATTTCTAGAGCCTCATCATGTGTATGAAAGCCAATTCACGAGCTTTATCAAGTTAGATAAAAGCCGTTTCTAGTCTCTTATCAAGTCATGTAAAAGCCATTTCTAGAGCTATTCAATATATAGCCTATATGCCATTTCCAGATTTACATCACGTCTTATAAAACACTTTCCTGGAGCCATATCACGCTATTCAAAAGCCATAACCCAAAAAAATCATATAAACCAAATAAAAAAACAAAATCTCCTCGTTACGCAGAACCAATCCACCATCCACCACAAGCGTCCACTTTGCTGACAACATATAAGGCACTTCCGACTAAAACCACGACAACACCGAACAGAAATCGTCCCCAGTCCCGCTCCAACTCTCCCTCGAAGTTAACTTTGGATTCGCGTCTCGACGCTCGACGCGCAACACGACGCAAGGAATACAAAGAAATATAAAGCTTACTTTTGAGGGGTGTGGAGGTGTGTGTGGGGGTGGTGTGTTGCCTCGGCGGTCCGCGGTATCAGTGGTGGCTTTCCACCAAAAAAAATCCCGTCGGCGTGGAGACGAAGAAGAACCGAGAGGCACGAGCGCTTCCGTGGGACCGGACACCGGAGAGACGTTCTTCTCCGGGTGCCGTGACGCGCAGCGGAGGAGCAGTGAAGACGGAGCGCGAGAGAGACGCGTGAGAGAGAGAGAAAGAGAGAAAGAGAGAGAGAGAGAGAGAGAGAGAGAGAGAGAGAGAGAGAGAGAGAGAGAGAGAGAGAGAGAGAGAGAGAAGAAGAGAGAGAGGAGGAGAGAGGGGGGGGGGGGAAGGAGAGAGCGAGGGAGTGTGAGAGAGCGAGTAAGGAGAGAGCGAGAGAGAGTCTACTCGTGTCTGTGACGGCGTCGCGCACGGACAAGAACTCGTTCGCTTGAAGCCCGCGAGCCGACGAGACGCGTCCCTTAAAGACGCGTGCGAAGGAGGCGAGGAAGACGCGTGGCGACGTCGTCGTCATCATCATCATCATCATCATCATCATCATCATCATCATCATCATCATCATCATCATCATCATCATCATCATCACATCATCATCGTGGAGTGATGTAACCGCAGCACCTGACCAATAAGGAGTGCGGGACCCCCCGATCCCTCCAAGGCGGTCCGTTGCTGTTCCGTTGTGTGTGTTTTTTTCGATTTTTTTCTTCTTTCGCGCTCTGAAGAGGCGCACAGAGAAACGGGTACGAGGCGTTAGAGGAGCGCGGACTGCGCGGAGGAGACGCGGTCACCTTTCGGTGACGTGGGGGAGGAAGGGGGGTGGGGGGACCGTCCGGTGAAGGGGGTGGCGGTGCGCATTCACGAGGAGGGGAGGAGGGGGGCAGACGTGTTCATGTTAACCGCGACGGATTAATCGTAAATCATGAATTAGAAACTGTACTTTGCTGTCACGCTGTGCTGTAAAGTAAGGGGAATAAAATATGGATTTGATTATTTGATATTAATGTTTTTTCTGTTTGTTAATTTGGTTAGTTTAGGATTTGGTTTAATGGTGAAGGGGTTTTTAATCGAGCGTTATGCACGGAGACTGGTTTGGGTGTGAGCGCTCAGTTTATTACTTATGAAGAGTCGTCTCTATATTAATATTATTATTATTATTATTATTATTGATGATAGATTGGCAGGATCCAAAGTCACTCAATCGATCCTCGGATATTTAAAACGCATCGCATTCCTTCGGCTCTTTCTCTCGTTTTATTCTCCATTTCTTTCTTTCTTTATTCATTATTCAATTAAATGTTGACCTCAGTGTCATCTCGTTCAGATCCGCCTAATGAATCATAACACATTTACAGTATTTTGGTAATTTTACGCACGCTCCCATTGTATGAACGGCAGTCTTTCAACAATCGATTCCTTCGCCTTGCTCATCTCCATATCTAATATAATATAATATAACATAATTTAAAGATTTACAACTTTTGCCAGTTGCATGCGTCTGGAATTAAATCTTTTTAGTTTTTTGTTAATGGGATGAATGTACGGCCTAATAAACGTTGGGCTTTCATGTTTTAGTTTGAGTTTGAAGTGCGGTTTTCACGCTCCTTCTCTCTACTCCTTGGTGTTCGGGTGTCTTCATGGAGGCCTCGGTGACGTCTAGAAGGATTCCCTCACACACCACGCGTAAACACACTCACACACAACTTTAAAAGGCGATGGAGTCTAAGAGTGTTATTTTTTCGTGTTAATCTCCCAACTCTCTCCTACCTCTCTCTACCCGTATGAGTGTTGTTAAAATGAAGGTCTAAGTGAAGTGTGTGTATGTGTGTGTGTGTGTGTGTGTGTGTGTGTGTGTGTGTGTGTGTGTGTGTGTGTGTGTGTGTGTGTGCGTGTGTGTGCGTGCGTGCGTGCGTCTGCGTGTGCGTGCGTGTGTGTGCGCGCGCGTGTGTGTGTGTGTGTGTGTGTGTGTGTGTGTGTGTGTGTGTGTGTGTGTGTGTGTGTGTGTGTGTGTGTGTGTTGTGTGTGAGTGTTTGTGCGTGTACGTGTATGTGTGTTGTGTGTGTGTCTGTGTGTGTGCGTGTGTGTGTGTGTGTGTTTGCGTGCGCGCGTCTGTGACTGTGCGCGCGCGTGTGTGCGCGTGTATGGGTGTATGATTCAGGGAGATCCAAGCGTCGCCATCAGATGAGTTTTGATGGATTTCCATGGGAATGGGGAGAGAATTACGCATTACGCGCCGCGGTCCGCTTCTGTCCGTTCCCCAGTATCTCATCTTGTGTCATTTGTTTTATTTTTTACTTTTTGAAAACGCGTTGAAACGTTCTATTATTGCTGTGGTTTTATCGCAATGAAAAGGCTTTAATTCGTAGTTGTATTTACGCTCTAGTTGTATACAACGTTTCGAAACTAAACCCAAACAGGTGTAATTATTACAGTTTGTAATTATGGCATTATTATGTAATAATGTGAAATTATATGTTTCAGTAGAATGAACATTATGGCCTGAAAAGAGCAAAACAGAAAAATATCCCATTGCTGCGGCGAAGCTTATGAAAATGTTCGAAATGCGAAATTTGCATTATTTTGCTCCGGGAAAAATTGTTACGCACGTGAACACGGAGGGAATCGAACCCCGACCCATGGGATTAGCACGTCGACCACATTATCCTCATCTTTACACCAAAGGAATAAACTCTGACCGACGACTCGGCGGTGGTGAAAGTCAGCTTAGTCCCGGTTGTGTATATTGGTATGTGTGTGCGTGCCTGTGTATGTGTGCGTATGCCTGCGTTTGCTTGCATGTGTGTGAGTGCATGCGTGTGTGTGTGTGTGTGTGTGTGTGTGTGTGTGCGTGTGTGTGTGTGTGTGTGTGTGTGTGTGTGTGTGTGTGTGTGTGTGTGTGTGTGTGTGTGTGTGTGTGTGTGTGTGTGTGTGTGTGTGTGTGTGTGTGTGTGTGTGTGTGTGTGTGTGTGTGTTTCAGTGAGAAGCGGGGGGCCCTTCGTGATTTGACTGCCCTTTATTTGGCACGCACGCACTTAACGAGCGACCCACAACACGGCGAAGACAGGATTATCATACACAACACCACAAAACAACACATCACACAACATTGAAGCACGTCTATTTATTGTTTGACTAAATCCGAAAAACTCATCTTTTCGTTTGAGTTTTAACAGCAAAAAAAAACAAAATTACATTTATTTCCCACGTCACAGTTTTGGACAGTAGGCCTATTTATACGAGACACTCCCATAAATATATACTTAATATTCCTGAGGACGTTCTCCTATATATCACTTTATAATCTGTTATTTTAATGGATTTAAATGGAGGATCTTTGGATTAAGAAAAGATGAATATAGGATTCGAGTGTCGCTTTTTACATTCCCGTCTTCCTCCGCTACGTCGAGATATTACTGCGCTTTGATTGATTGATATGAGATAAAGGTAGATCGATAGATCAATGCATCGACCATGCGTGGCACGCGCTGCATGCACGTGCGACGCGTGGTCGATGTATTAATTATTTGACCCTTCACCGCCTCGTGCAGCCGCGCGTAAATCATTACATGTTCCAACCCCTCGCGTGTGGATTCGCCTGATGTGCCATTGACCCCTGCTG
>OLKM01004108.1:20000-25366 GCA_900291075.1 Melanogrammus aeglefinus | reverse complement strand
TTCACGCACGGAGTAGAGGGCCAAGAAGGAAGGGTGCCCCGGTGCTATTGACCCCTGCTATGGTCAAGTCAATTGGATCTGGCTTGCGAAAGGAGGAGAGTCAAATTGCTGGGATCCTCCTGAGAATGACTTTTATTCGCCAGGCTGGCAGTGCATCTCACTTAAAGGGGGTCAGACTGCTTCGTGTCTACGCAAAGAGAATGTGGAGCTGGCAGCCGCAAACGCCTCTCTTCGACGAAACTCAAAAGCAAGTGCCACCTTGAGAAGGTGGCTGACCTTTACAGACACCGAACTTGATCAGTGGCGGAGTTTGTAGGGCACGACATAAGAATCCACAGGCAGTATTACCGCTTGCAGAGGGGACTACTGCCAGATTAGCCAAAATAAGCGAAAATTTCTTGTGGCATGGAGCAGGAAGTTCGGCAGGACTTCAAAGGGAACAACATTGGAGAGATTACCAATAGAGCCCCAGAGGTAAGAGTGTGGGGTTGTTAGGAAAATGACCATGTCCATGTATTGTGCTATTTTGGCTCATTTGGTTTTGACTGTTTCCAGAAAACTGTTCAGACAATAACAGAAGAGATTGGATGTGAGAAGAGGAAGTCTGAAATGGAAGAGTCATTGAGAGCCAGTGGTCAGGAATTTGTATTGAACTGTAACTAATGTATCGTATGTTGGATAGGAAGAGGTCTTTACTGAACAGAAATTAATAATAACAGTAAGAAGAGATGGAAATGCAATGATTGTCTACATGATTGATTGCAAGGCTTCTAAGTAGTATGAACATGATACCATGTTGTTTTTTCAGGATCCAGCTCCTCTGTGATTGTTATGACAGTCAAGAAGATTATGTATCTACTTGAAAGAATGATTGTTTTTTTCAGTTTCAGGAGTTTCCAACATTTCCGGGGTATTTTGAAATGTTGTACTTTCCTCTAGACGCATCGGTGCCACCGACCAATTCAGGCCAGATTGTTCGAATGTACTGAACAATATATGTTGTTTGTTCTTATGTTTCAAATAATAACTGCATTGCATGAATATGTTAATTGGGGTGGGTGATTATCAGGGATAAGGAAAATATTTTTAAAAAGTGTTTTCTCTAATTTACTTACCCCTAACAAAAGTATTTTAATGCAAGGTTAAGGAGGCAGACTTTTAGTCAACCTCTTAAAGAATGTGGCGAAGCAATTCTTTTGTTCTGACCTTTTGTTCTGACATTTGTTTTAGTATTTTCATATGTTGTTAATTATTAAGATAGTTTTGATTGGCGTGTAATTAACTAGTGTTGAGGTTTGTGGATAGTTAATGAGCGTCTTTCTCTTGCACTTTTCTATGTCAGAATTCAAGATTCATCTTCAGACTGTTGCAGCCTTCTGACTTCAGGATATTGTCCTCAAAAAGTGCGGTAAATTTTAATTTTCTTTTGAACAGATTTAATAACAGAATTAGATAGTGAAATTCACTTTTGAGGAAAAACTATTGTGCGTATTACTTGGTGTATTCTCCTTGTTTTTCTAGGAACTTCATCAGTGCCGGACCCAGCGCTGTTCCACCCCAAGACGATCATCAGGCTTTTAACCTTCTCTTCATATCAGACAGCGAGGTATTTTGGGAATGTCTGCCCTTAAGAAGGTCTTGTAATGTTGCACAATCAATGTATATGGACATTAATTATCTTCCTATTCTTTTCTCTACATTTTGTCTCAGTCTCACAAAGATCAACCAGTTCAGCAGAAAAGAAGCCTAAAACAACTCATTCAGGTATGGAATGTAAGGGTTCATGTCTGCCTTCATGGTTTCCTGTTAGTTAAGAGATTCTAACTGCAATCAACACTTTATAAGTAAAAGCTGATAAGTCTTTGTCAGTGATGCAGCTATTAAATACTATGTTACCTTGGTGCTCTTTAGGCTTAGGATTGCAGACATAGATTGTGTAAAAAAAAATAGAGACACAGAAAGCTTTAATTTCATTTTTTGTTTTTGTGTTGGATCCTACTAACATGCGTATTGAGGGCAATTGAATATGGTGGTCACCAATTTTAAAGCAGGTGAATCCAATGATCAATAAATAAGTTCAATCTTAAGTAATAACTGTAATGTTGTTTCATAGGACTTAGGTAGAGAAGTTCAGTAAAGGTTGTTGAGCCAAGAGTGAAACGTTTTGTGTGATCATGATTTACAAGTGTTAGCTAAATGTTTGTCTTTCAGACCCGGCCACAAGTCCCAAAAAAAAAATGGGTTTAAGTGAACAAGAGGTTGCTGCTGTGGAGTTCGCCAAAATGAGGTACTGACTGAATTGAACCTGGATTCTAACTTTTTCATTGATAAGTTGCCCACTTGCCCACTCACTACACGATAGTTGCGTTTCAATCCAACTGATGCGAATTAGTGATGCGCATCCGTGGTAATGCACATAAATAAAATGTGCATTAATCACCGTTTCCAACACCTGTTGACAGGGACGTTGGAAGTATTTTCTGACGGGGATGGTAGTGTCAGTGGTGGTCCGGGCGTAAATTTTGACATTGGTTTACTATCTGTCTGTCTTGTTGCTTCTATGTTGTGCATGGGGAAATATTGAAGCCTGTCTCATCCTATCCTAGGTTTCATCACAAGGCACAACCCCCGGAAGGAACAAATGTGAGGAGTGCATCAGAGGAAGTCCTGAAGGTCACGAAAGGACTGGAGGGCAGTAGTTACTATGTCCGGAATAGGTGTGTCTCTCACAAGGAAACATGGGACATGTTTTGTTCAGGGGGGGGGTGGGGTGGCAGGACATCTTATTGTTGGGTCGGGGGATTTTAAGGGGGGGGGGGGGGGCGTCAGGACATTGTTTTCGTTGTCCAGTACTCATCGGCTCTCCAGTCCCCCCATGTTTTTGTTGTCTCGGGTTGGGGCAGACATGTTTTTGTTGTCAGGAAGGGGAAGGGGGTGTGGGGGGGGGGGGGGGTGGCAGACATGGTTTTCGTTGTCAGTACTCATCTGCTCTCAGTCCCATGTTTTGTGTCGGGGTTTTGGGGAGGACATGTTTTTGTTGTGTCAGGAAACGGGCGGGAAGGGGTGTGGGGGGGGATGGCAGGACATGTTTTTGTTGTCGGGGCGGGGGTGGGGGTTTGCCACATTGCCATTGTAATTTTGTAAAAGTCAGTTGACTTGAAATTACTGTACTGTAACTGCCAAGTTATTGCACTCTTCACCGAGCCAAAGTCAGTGCAGATGTTTCAGGTAATGAACAATTTTATATGTTTTTTGTCTCTCATGTTTCAATTAATAACTGGCATGCATTTTATGTAATTGGGGTGGTGATTCAGGATAAGGAAAATATTCAAAAAAAGTGTGTTCTCTAATTTTCTACCGCCTAACCAAAATTATTTTTAATGCAAGGTTAGTCAACCTCTTAAAGAATGGTGGGAAGCAATTTCTTTTGCTTATGACATTTGCTTCTGACATTTGTTTTAGTACGGTATTTAATATGTGGGGGGCACTGATCTCAAAAAGAAACTGGATAGCGCTTCGCATGGTTTCAAAGTGAGGCCACATGCAAATCGTGGCGGCCATTTTGTTGGGACTACTTTCCTGCCTGAGACCAATGATTATGACGGGCGATTAATATTATATAAAAGATATTTAATGAATTTGCATATTAAGCCTTATAGTAATTTCAAGTTTTCATAAACCTTGTTATAGAGCTTGTGTTTGCTTGAATAAAAATATTGAAACTTGTTCCTCTATCGTATTTTATTAGTGTTGATGATTAGAACCTGGCCCATTGGTAGCTTTCAATAACTTTATTTCAATAACTGTATTTATAATCACAAGTTTAATGGATATTTGCAAGCCAGAACATGAAAATACACACTGTCGGAATTTATTTGTTATTTGTTTATTTGTGTAGAGTGGAACAAATAAATTCCCACAGTGTGTATTTTCATGTTCTGGCTTGCAAATGTCCATTAAACTTGTTATTGAAATACAGTTATTGAAAGCTACCAATGGGCCAGGTTCTAATCATCAACACTAATAAAATACGATAGAGGAAAAAGTTTCAATGTTTTTATTCAAGCAAACACAAGCTCTATAACAAGGTTTATGAAAACTTGAAATTACTATAAGGCTTAATATGCAAATTCATTAAATATCTTATATATAATATTCATCGCCCGTCATAATCATTGGTCTCAAGCAGGAAAGTGGTCCCAACAAAATGGCCGCCACGATTTGCGTGTGGCCTCACTCTGAAACTGTCAGAAACCATGGGATGTGCTATCCAGTTTCTTTTTGAGATCAGTGGTGGGGGTGGCAGGACATGTTTTTGTTGTCGGGGGAGGGGGGGGGGGGGGGGTTATAGCATTTTATTTTCATTTTAAGTCAGTCGACTTGAAATTACTGTACTGTAATTAATGCACTCTTCAATCTTTATTTTGAACAGAAAAAGTGTAATAAAAATACAGTTTACAAAGCACAACAATATAATGTCTTTAGTGGTAGTACTAACCTGGTCTTGACCAGCCCCTCGTTCTACACTATCGTTTCGTACAAGGATACAAGGATACAAGGATACAAGGATGTTTATTTGTCACATGCATATGATTACTAATGTAAAGAATGCAGTGAAATTGTCAGTTCCTGTCAGAGTACAGTACAGAGGGACTGGACATTCAGGTATTGAGAAACGATTGTTTACTGGAGGTGTTTACATTCAAAAAGACTGGATCAGCCCTTGACTGATAGCCTGTAGTATTCTTGCGCTGCCTCACTCCGTTAGCTGACTGGCCAGGTCATGAATTCTCCTGGAGGAATCCAGGTCAATGGCTGAAATCCCACGACGTAGCTACGAAGGGAGAAGATAATCGAGCGGAATTGCGTAGGAAGGCTTTGGCCAGGCTATGGTAGTACAGAAATTAAGGTGAGATAACAGTTACATGGTCAGAAAACTGTTTAACTACAGATGAGGGTGGATAATATTCATAATCCACTTTGGTCTCCACTTGGTTTTATACACACACTTGTTTGCCCCGCCTTGAGGGGCGGCGACAAGAGGTCCTAACATGCTGTCAAAAAGTGAGGTTTGGTTTACATGAGTGTTTCCACAGTTTCAAGTGCACATGATCAAACTGATTTTTTTCTGAACCTAGTGATGTCACTTTTACCCCTCTATGTTGACAGAAAAGCAGGGTCCTCAGAATGATTGGCCCTACCTGGAGTCCTAAAAAGGTCACAAATGCAAGACTGTGTGTGTGTGTGTGTGTGTGTGTGTGTGTGTGTGTGTGTGTGTGGAACAGGCACGGGAACAGAGACAGCCTGTTCCAGAGGTGAGGTCAGTGTAGCGACATGACACACTTCCGTACACACACACACACACA
>OLKM01004108.1:0-15000 GCA_900291075.1 Melanogrammus aeglefinus | reverse complement strand
CCAAGACAAGTTCACCGAAAAAGCAACTGACCAATGGGGATGAAGCTTAGCGGCGTTATTCCTCAAGGCCAGTGGTGAAGTGAAGTGAGGTTCTGTGCCTGAGGTCGTTGGAGGGTGTAGCCATGTTCGTTGCCAAACGGGAAGGAAGGGGATTGAATGAAAGTGTTGTCGGGGCTTCGACCCTTGCCTTGTTTACTTTTGTGGCGAACATTGACGACGTTGAAACAACTGAAATGACCCGGCGGGCTTTGTTTGGCGTTTAGCACTGCAGTGTTTCCAGTTTGAATGACCTGCGCAGGGCTGTATGCCGTGGAGTGGAGGCCAACACTTTATTCAGGAAGTCAGATTCAGAATTCAGATTCAAACTATGAATGTACATACTCATAACGCACGCGAGCACACACACACACACACACACACACACACACACACACACACACACACACACACACACACACACACACACACACACACACACACACACACACACACAGACGCCCACAGTACTTTACTGGACTGATTTGTTGTCTGAGTTAGCCCACCTAGAGCAGAGAGAGAGGGAAACAGAGAGAGCCTCTAGCTAAGACTAACTAATTGCAAGGTATAAGCTCACAAACAACAGCTGAAGACACACACACACACACACACACACACACACACACACACACACACACACACACACACACACACACACACACACACACACACACACACACACACACACACACACACACACACACACACACACACACACACACACACACACACACAATTCAACCTTACATTCTGTCACGGTGTATGTCTAAGCTACAGGTCTAGCGGCTGTCTGTGCTTATTTTGTAACTATAAAGCATATGATTCACCCCGGGCTACAAATGCATTCAACACATTTATTTAATTACTTTTATAAAAAAATATAGACATTGTAATAAAGTGATAATATTCTTTGGTCTCTTTGTCCAAACCTCACCCACCAGCCCTAATGAAATGTCTCTGAACCAAACCAGCAGCGGCTGAGCCCCTGCTAAAAGGACACTCATTAACACCGCAGGCACCACTTCAACGCCGTAATCACCAGCGTCTCACATCCGCGTCGATCCTCTCCACCCCTTCAGGATGTTTACGGCTGGTCTCGCCAAGATTGCATGTGGCGAGGGGGCCCCTAGGGGCCGTCACGCCGCTGCTGGGACAGTGTCTGAAGCGGCGGGTATGCTGCCAGGCCCGGGGCCTCCTTGTGTTTATCGCTCTGCCCACAAGCCCAGGTGAGGGCAGAGGGGGGCAGCCGACTAGTGGCTCTATTTAAACTCTGTCGCAGGCCCCCCGCTTCCCATACCACAGTGGATATAGAGATAAGGATATGTGTTTGGCGGTACACACTCGCACGCACACAAACATGAGAGTAAATGGCCGCACCCAGACGAGTACGAGAAATGGTGTTGACACGCTTTCACCCACATGAAGAAGAGGAAGACAGCGGGGGAGCTGTCTGACGATGAGGATGACCCCTGCACACACACACACACACACACACACACACACACACACACACACACACACACACACACACACACACACACACACACACACACACACACACACAGACGTCCACCGCAGCGTAATTGAATGTTTGTGCAACGCCCGAGCCGAACACATTTATAGATACAAGTGAACGCAGATGAAGACGGAGGCGCACACCTTCGTGTGCAGAGAGTTTGCCGGTGCTATTCTCGTTCTGTGGCCCTCTGGTACCACTGCGGCCGTGATCCCCAGGACCATGTGAAACAGAGGCGCTCACACTGCTCAGAGCGTGGCCCATGTCCAAGTTAAACAGGATATTAGTGCGGGACAAAGAAACGTGGGAGCGAGGTGATTTGACGGATCGGGGTTTGATTGACGAGAGTGTGGGCTGCTTGTGTTGGGGCTTTTGATGAGGCCCTAGCGCTGGTCTATCCGTCTGGAATGTTATCCATGCCTGCGAGAACCTGGTCACCAAATGGAGGTCACTTCCCTCAGAGAACAAGGCATTAGTTAAATGTAAAACATGAATTCGCGAAACGTTGATGATTTTACCACGTTTCTTTTTTTATGGATGCATGATCTGAGGGATGATATAAAAGCTGACAAAGTACAGAATGTCAATGACTGGATCAGATTGTTTCTCATCCTCAAACATTAACATCTTAGTATGTCATGCTTCACCCTACTCTGATATTTGTCCAGGGTTGGACGGACTCTTAGTTTCCAACTGTGGAAAGTAAGACCCATGTTTCTACTCAGAGTGTACACCGAGCTGGGTGACTTCACTCACTCACTGTTGCTATTGGTTCTGATGATCAACAAGTCCAGTTGGGTGACTCACCATCCTGGGCTGGACTTTTGGCTTTCTGAACCTGGAACCCCCGATTGTGTGTGTGTGTGTGTGTGTGTGTGTGTGTGTGTGTGTGTGTGTGTGTGTGTGTGTGTGTGTGTGTGTGTGTGTGTGTGTGTGTGTGTGTGTGTGTGTGTGTGTGTGTGTGTGTGTATGTGTGTGTGTGTGTGTGTGTGTGTGTGTGTGTTACGGCTGGCCGATTAATCGAATTTCGATCGCGATATCACAAGTTAACATAATCGAGTTTTCGATTCTTTCTTTAGAACAGCTGGATACATATCTGTACATTATTTTAGATTTGAACATTTTCTTTTGAGCCATTTTGTGTATTTTTTTAAGACGAAATTTCAAAGTTCTCAGAAACAAAGTGTTTTTGAGAGAGACCTGCTGAAAATACATCATGTTTTCAAACTAAAAAAAAATAATTGTTTAAATAATTGTGATTTCAATATTGACCAAAATAATCGTGATTATGATTTGCTCCATAATCGAGCAGCCCTAGTGCGTGGCGTGGCAGCCATCTTGGCCGGTTTGTGATGCTTGTATTGAGGTGTGCGGCAAAAACATTCCGCCTGTGTGAGAGGTTGTGAAAGTGAGGAAAGGCGCGGTCAGACCAGGGAGCCGATGAAGCTACTAACCACTCGTCGTACCACCAACACCCACCCCTGCTATCACACGACACACAATATGACCACCAACCACAACCACCACTCCATCCACAGGTGTGTGTGTGTTTGTGTGTGTGTGTGTGTGTACGCCAGTCGTGTACCAGCTATGCCAGGCAGCTGCCAGCTGTCCAAACACTGCCCTCTCCCTGGCAGACCGGGCTGAAACAAGAGGATAATGGAAAAGAGTGCAAACACAACTTTCCACTCGCTCTTCGGTTTTCTGACACATAGGAAAAACGGGCCAATGCACACACGCGCAAACACACACACACACACACACACACACACACACACACACACACACACACACACACACACACACACACACACACACACACACACACACACACACACACACACACACACACACAGATAGGAAAGAGAAAACAAAACAGCCTTTATTTGTACACATCCGTTTCACACAACGAGCGATGGCGGGATGTGTTCAGACCAGTATATGGTGGCCCGACCTTCTGATGTCGCTGTTTTAATAAACCCACCGTGGTGATGGACTGAGTCAAGGCTTTTGTGTGTCTGTATGTGTGGCTGTTATTGTGTGTGTGTGTGTGTGTGTGTGTGTGTGTGTGTGTGTGTGTGTGTGTGTGTGTGTGTGTGTGTGTGTGTGTGGTGGTGTGTGTGTGTGTGTGTGTGTGTGTGTGTGTGTGTGTGTGTGTGTGGCTCTAATTGTATATCTGTGTGTGAGTTTCTTTGTGCACGTGTATGTGGTGTGTGTGTGTGTGTGTGTGTGTGTGTGTGTGTGTGTGTGTGTGTGTGTGTGTGTGTGTGTGTGTGCGCGAGCGCGTGTGTGTGTGTATCCTAAGAAAGATTATGCAAAGTGCACGTCATATAAGTATTTCCCTCACACATTGTCTGCCATAAGGTCAGAATTACATTTTAAGACTCCTTACAACCGTCATAATCACCATAGCAGCCGCCCTTGACAACCCCTCCCCTCGTAACCTTTAAAACCAGCCGGTTTGTACCTCATATCCCGAGCATGACATTGCAGATATGCACCAGCCCTTGTGTTCACATCCTCGCTCCCCCACTCTGACCATGTGTCTCTCGCCCCTTAGCGTTGTTGGCTATTCATGCGTGCAACGCGCTAATCCCCAGAGCTGGTCATTAGCATTCTCATGTTTTAAACTACAGCTTGAAGTAAGTCACAGATACACACTTCCACGCACACTCAAACACACACATACAGCCCTGACATAACATAGAATTATCTACACCCTTGCAGGAATTTTCCTTTTTCTGTTATTTGACACAGGATATGTGCAAGTATCTAAGTGTTCAACGGGTCGAAGGAGATTCAGAGAGAAAGGTAGTGCAAAAAATGCACATCCTGTCATGTAGGTGGAGTTGTTCTAACGCACTGCAAATCTGTTTTGGTGTGTGTGTGTGTGTGTGTGTGTGTGTGTGTGTGTGTGTGTGTGTGTGTGTGTGTGTGTGTGTGTGTGTGTGTGTGTGTGTGGTGTGTTGTGTGTGTGTGTGTGTGTGTGTGTCTGTGGTGTGTGTGTGTGTGTGTGTGTGTGTGTGTGTGTGTGTGTGTGTGTGTGTGTGTGTGTGTGTGTGTGTGCGCGAGCGCGTGTGTGTGTGTATCCTAAGGATTATGTGTGTGTGTGTGTGTGTGCAGACGGGGAAAGGGGAGCCCCACGTCTTTAAGGAGAAGACGTTTAAGAAGAAGCGCCAGTGCTCCGTGTGTCGTCAGGGAGTGGAGGGCCTCGGCTCCTTCTGCAGAGGTGAGAACCTTACCAGACCTTACCACAACTTCACCATGACCAAACTGTACGATAACTTCATCATGAACATACCTTAGTACACAAAACATTACGATAACCAAACACTACGGCAACCTTATCTTACTACACCAATCACCACCGTCATATACACTAGCATACTAGTAGCACACTAGCATAACCTTAGCATAACCAAACTTTTCCGCCAATTAACCTTAACGTAACCTAGCATTACAGCCATCTACCAAAACCACCTACTAACACCACCTATGACCAATACCACTAATACCAATACCAACCAAACATATTCTGTATGTAATGCTGTCCTTGTCCCATTCATATTGAAGAAGGTTTAAGGACAACAAATTATACTAATGCCCAACTCTTTTTCCTTTGTCCTTCGTCTTTATTCTTCCTTTTCCTAGTTTGCAAGACGGCTACTCACAGAAAATGCGAGTCAAAGGTAAGCATCATACCCTGACATGGTCGCCTTGGTTTTAAAATCTTTCTTTGCTGCAATGACTCCTGTTTCGAGACAGCTGTCGGCTGTTGAGAAAACGCTTTCAACCCCATCTCCTCTGATGAAACTCAGTGCTGCAGAGACGACCGAAACACTAGAAACTAGGTCACGAGTTCCTAGATCCACAGCGTCCTTAACCTGTAGTACCGGGTCAAAGCGCCAGGGTTGGGTTTCCGAGGGCGGGCCACATGATCGGAGTGTGTGTCGCGGTCAGGGTTCGACCCCTCTGCCGGAGGCCTTCATCATGAAGAGGCCTCTGTTTCAGGGGGTTCCCCCCCCCCCCTCTCTGTGAGCGACACCACCGTCCGGGAGAACCTGGTTGCCCCGTCTCTCTGAAAGAGTCATTGATGAGGAAGATGAGGCCATGGACGCTTTGGAGGAGGAGGTAGAGGAGGATGGGCAGACGGGGGGAGGGGGGAGGCACTGTGCCAGGCGTCAGGAACAACAGACCCCATTTTAAGACTCTACCGCAGGCTACAGCACAACCCACCCAGGGACTGAGGTCCACTTCCTCTCTCCTGGAATATGCCTTGTTGATTCACAGGACGCTGTTTAAGGTTGTGTACAGAAACGTACAACATTTGGAGCAATACTGTTTGGAAGACTTTCGTTCTTTCTGAGGAATGCAAAGGGTAGAGGTGTAACACCCCTGAAATGCATCTTTCAGGGCCCCAAATGGGTCAAATAATGATACACACAGACAGACAGACAGACAGACAGACAGACAGACAGACAGACAGACAGACAGACAGACAGACAGACAGACAGACAGACAGACAGACAGACAGACAGACAGACAGACAGACTGAATTGCGTAGGAGGAGTGTATCTGTGTGGGTCCATCACGGTAACAAGGCTCTGATTCTTCCCTGTTGACCGGTGGTGGTTCGCGGGGCAGATAGCCATCAGGGCTGACCAGGAAGGGAGAGGTCAGAACAGGGAAGGGTGTGGGAGCGGAGGTCCCAGGGGAACCATCTCCGACGGTATCTCACTATGTCTCACAGAGGGGAGGCTTTAAAACAGGACACCCTTGAGTCAACGGGCCACCTCGTCCTATCTTAAGAACCTCAACGATGGCCTCCTGAATGCGATTCGCTACCTCGACGTTCCCTTAGCATCGGCGCTTGTAGCGCGTCGAGTAGACGTGCGCTAGCGTTTATTAGTGTCGTTGTTCTGCGTCACTAGTGTGAGGTGTAAAGAGACTGTGCGTTTAATGACTTGTAGGATGATTATCATGAGCCTTGTTACAGTTCCCTGGCTGTTTATGACCTGCTAATGTGTTGGTGTATCCGCGTGGGCTCATAACATGACTAACGCACACAGACACGCACATGTACACACAAAGACGTATACACAAACACACACATCTGGCACGCTACTCTCTGTCATCTGGGCTCCATCCTGTTCTCTCCAGGATGCTATTTTAGGCTGGACCAGACTGTTGTTGTCCCGATGACAAATCATTTTAAACTCCACAAACCACCCCCTGCACCCCCCAGCTGTCCAGTAATCTCCCTGGGAAACCACCATGTTGTCCCAGTTTATTCTTTCTCATAAACAAGTGGTTGTTTTGCTGACATAATCTGTGTTGGGTTAGATTTATCTCTCTATACTATATCAAAAGTTCTGCCTCTTCACGTTAACCCGTTGTCCTGAATGTTAAACGTGTAATCTATTTGTAATCTTAGAGCCTCTGTACAGTTCTAAGATCTGTAAGGTTCCTCTCAAAGTTCTACTTAATGCGTGCTTCTCCTTCCAACTCTAAACACTTCCGGACGGTTTAGTTTTCCATGCGTATCTCTAGCTGTCCCGCTTGCTCTTCTCTGCCCCCAGCCACACACACACACACACACACACACACACACACACACACACACACACACACACACACACACACAACACCACAACACACACACACACACACAACACACACACAGCACACACCCCACACCCACACCCACACACACCCACCCACCCACCCACCACACCACCCACACCACACACACCACACAACCACACAACACACACTGCTCTAACCACAACTATACATCACAACATGTTGTTCTCACAGAGAGCTGCTCCTCCTTATCTTCAATCTGACTCTGAATATGACGTCCGCAGGGAATACAGTAATAATACACTGAGGTTGTGCCGGGGACAGACTGACAGACGGAATGACAGGGCTTCTGAGAGGAATGTCACAAGGAAGCGATATGGAGGGAGGAGAGGGATGTAGGAGATTACAGCCCATAGTAACTGACAGTAAGCGACATGGCTTTGTCACAAGGCATTTCCTCTGCTCTGGGACTCGAGCCCTGCAGGCCCACTCCCCACAGTCCAGGCTCTTACAGACAGCCCGCCCCGGCTCTGTGGGCAGGGCAGGGACCAGACCCACAGGGCTCCCTGCTGCTAACACATCGCTAGGTGGGTGGGAGGAGGAGGAGGAGGAGGAGAAGGAAGAAGAAGAAGAAGAAGGTGGCGCCGGGGGCCTAGCGAAGCGATCACACAATATTAAATCCTACTGTAAGACAAACTCCAACCTAGTGACTCATTAATTTTACGGTTGATTATCTCTATGTCGGCGCGCTTCACTGGCGACCCCCTGGGGGGTTCAAGGTACAGGATCATCAGGGGCTCGGAGGAAGCTCCTGTAGACAGTTATGGAGGGGCCCGGGCAGCTTGGTACGGTACAGCGTTTGCGCTGGACTTTTGGCTGTGTTTGAGCTGGCAGGTTTTTTTTGTGAGAATTCATATTTGTAGAACCTTATTAATTGACCTTTTTCAACTGGCGGCCATATTGGTCGGTTGAGTCGGTGAACCTTCTAGAATCTTTGGGGAGACATCAAGGGGAAATGGATTTCAGAACTAAAAATGTAAGTGTTGAGTCGTCATGGCTTCCATAGCTTCTGGAAGGTTCACCCACCCAACTCACCAACATGGCTGCTCGATGACTAAAGTCTAATGGGTCCTAAAGTGCTGGATGAGTCAGTCCGGCACTTTGAGCTCGGTGTCTTGCACTGGCTGATCAGGCGTTTGAATCCGACCGTGGGTAACGAGAAACGCCACTTGGCTCGGCGATCTGTCAGGTCTGGCTCAGCGCTAGGCTAGACCAACATCTGTTTGGCTGCCTGTTTCAGATCTCAAAGTACACAGGCTTCTCCCCCGTCCACCGTGGCTGGAATCCCTATTAGTGTTCTGTTTGTTTCTCAAATTCCATCCACAAGTATCAACTCAGGCCTCTGACTCCCTGACGCTTATCTGCTCAAACACATCCCATAATACCAAAATGTCTCTCCTCGGGCTAAACGGCCTACTGTTTATACATGCCAGTGTCCCCTCCTTCGTTTAGAACATAGAGGGGGGGGGGGGACAGGGGGGATGCACAGTTCAGCACAGACAGATAAAGAGGAAGAGAGGAAGTGGGGGGGAGGGATGGAGGGGGGGTGGGGTGGGTGGAGGTGGGGGTGGAGGGCACATACAAGAGCCTGCTGTTGTTTCCAGAAAATCCGGAGATCCTCACCCGCTAAAGCAACATACATGGAAGATGAAAGGAGAGGAGGGGAGGAGAGTGGAGGAGAGGGTGGAGGAGAGTGGAGGGGAGGGGAGGGGAGGAGAGAGTGGAGGGGAGGAGGGAGAGGGAGGGGAGGGGAGGGGAGGGGAGGGGAGGGGAGGGGAGGGGATGGAGGAGGGTGGAGGAGAAGAGCCGAAAGGAGTGAGAAGTTAGTGGACAGAGGAGAGGGAGAGAGGACGAGGAGGAGATGAAGAGGAGAGAGGCGGAGCAGGAAGAGGAAATGAGGAGAGAGGAGGGGTCCAATAAGTAGAGGAACAAAAAAGGATGGAAGAGAAAAAAGAAGCAAACAAAAACCTCCCACTGGCATCACAGCTCTCTGCCCGGAAACCTCGAGTCTAGAACATATAAATCCCACATGTTTTCAAACTGCTAGTTGTGATGGGAATAAATACTTTTCCCACCGCATGGTAAGAGACATTACAGTAACACTTCATCACAGTTTAATGTGCCTTCTCGGAACACGACAGCAGGCACAAGGCCACTTCGACGCAGTCGTGACGCACAGTGTTCCGTCATCCATGTGTTGGCTTCACAGACCCCTCTCCCCGCCGGCAAACTGTTCGGATCGGCCTACCTTGTCATCGTTCATCACGTGACAGGCCACTAAGAGGGGAGGGAGGAAACAAGGGATGATGGAGGGAAGGAGTTGGAAGTGTCCCCCCCCCCCCAACACGACCTCACATATTGATGCTGACTGGAATCAATCTCAAGCTGATCCACGTTATCCCACCCCCCCGTCAACCAACGACGAGATTCCGATGACAACTCGGAATCCAAACTTTTTTTCCCCGCCCTATTTTTGCAGCGTCGGCATGGTAACCACGGAGCGCCGGAGTCATGGCTTGCCAGTGGTCACCTGGGCTCCAGCTAGCAGTTAATTGAGGTCATGGCTGTGACCTTTCTACGGGGCGCTGAGACCATGGTTTTCCACGCCAAGCCTTCTTAAACCAGCAGGATGGTTTCAACGACCGGGTGGCGGATCTTAAAGTTCAACTTCAACGATTAAACGTTTTTTTTTTAGATAAAAAAAAAGAAAAAAAAAAATGGTACAAAACAGCAAACTCACCCAAACAGGTTTTCCATAACAAACAACATACTGTTGGCAGTCTCTTCAATCAAACATTATTTTATTAGTTCACAGAAATGGCGAGCCTGGTGGCTTAATTTTAAACCATTGCCCTTTTAAAAGTTGTAATTGAAAGGTTACTTGGAAGGGAATAGAAAACAGATCAATAGCTGTAACTGCTCTGCACTCGGCTGGATAAAGCGAGGGTCTGGTCTTGGGTTCTTTCCTCGAGGATCAGAGTGAGTCAGGCCAGACGAGTGGATCTGACAGGAGATCTCCAACATGAGCCACCGTATCACTGACTGCCCTGCTAATTGCCGAGATAGGCTCACTGTGACTGTGTGTGTGTGTGTGTGTGTGTGTGTGTGTGTGTGTGTGTGTTGATTGCCGTGATATGCTCACTGTGACTGTGTGTGTGTGTGTGTGTGTGTGTGTGTGTGTGTGTGTGTGTGTGTGTGTGTGTGTGTGTGTGTGTGTGCGCGCGCGCGCGTGCGTGTGTCATGCATGCATGCATGCGTTGCATATTGGCAAGAGAATAAGCTTGTCTAATTGGCGAGGGAGTCCAGCGGCTCCTCTCTGAACAGACCTTCTAGTCGGATACGTCTGGTGATTTGGTTCTTGTTATAAATGTTTGGACACAGTGTTTCAACAGACCCGTACTGTGCCACTCTGAGCTTTGATCGCAATATCCGTCGTACTCTACAATGTAACGATAAACAGATTTCTTCTGCAGGTTGTAAGAGAGCTGGAACATGCAAGCCGCGCTTCTATGGTTGCTAGTACGTCTTGCCGTGGTTTCATCTTCCAGTGGTTTTCCGTCCTCTTTTATTTTCTTTGCAATGTCCCCCTCTCGCTCCTCCTGGTCTACGCCTTTCCCTTTCAATTCAATTCAATCCACAAAGCTTTATTGGCGTTCGACACAAAACGGTACCAATGCCAAAGGAAGATACCAAGTTAAACAACAGCAAACCGTGTTTCCAGATTGGGACAGATTGGGGCAGGAGATCTGGCCCCAATCTGGCAACGCTGACAGCCAACGTGCACAGGGAGAGGGAGCGCGTGGAAGAGCCTCTGGTTTGGAGGCTTTTCCCTCTGCAGGCCTGGTTGTTTACCACCAAGAAGACAGCGGGCCAGAGGAGGAGATGTATTGTTCAGGGGTGTCAGGATTATGTATGATACTCAGGGTTGACCTGGACCTCTGAGCTCATAGAGGGAGAACAGAAAGGCAGGTTGGTATTTATGTCCTTGGCGTTGTGTCTTTACTGGAAAAGGATGGGCCGGTTTATTTTAGAACGCCTCATGAAGAACATCTAGAGAGGGCTCTGTTATTGTGTTGAAGGAAGCAGAACCACAGGGGGGGAGGGAGGGAGGGAGGGAGGGAGGAGGAGGGAAGGGAGGAGGGAGGGAGGGAGGGAGGAGGGAGGGAGGGAAAGGATGGAAGGAAGGAGGGAGGGATGGATGAGGAGAGAAGGAAGGGAGGCAGGGGAGTGAAGAAAGGGAGGGAAGGGAGGAGAGACGGGAGGGAGGCAGGCAGGGAAGGAGGGGTGGGAGGGAGGGAGGGATTGGATGGATGGAGGAGGGAAGGGAGGAGGGAGGGAGGGAGGGAGGGAGGGGAGGGAGGGAGGAAGGGGAGGGGAGGAGGAGGAGAGGAGGAGGAATGGATAGAGGGGGAGGGATGGATGGAAGAAGGGAGCTGAGGGATGGATCAGGGAGAGAGCAAGGGTGGGATGGATGGATGGAGGGGGGAGAGAGGAGGGATGGATGGAGGGCGGAGAGAGGAGGAATGGATGGAGGGGGGAGAGAGATGGATGGAGGGGGGAGAGAGGAGGGAGGGAGGGGAGCGCCGAGGCCTGTAATAAGACTGTTGGTGAATCACAGGGGGAATGTTTTGTGTTTCCATCATTTGGTTATGATCATGCTTGTCCCAGGGCTTCCTCAGCTGTTTATTTCTTTACCCGCTTCACTCTTCCAGCCCTTGTTTGGCCTGGGAGGAAGCACCCATGGGGGGGTCACAAGGGTCATGTTCGTGTGTGTGAGTGTGAGTGCATGTGTTTGTGTGTTTGTGTGCACACTCCATAGCAGAGTGCTGTGACTGCTGTCCCCTGTCCCCCAAGATGAAGACAGTGGGGGGGAGAGAGAGAGCGAGAGAGAGAGAGAGAGACAGAGACACAGAGAGAGAGAGAGAGAGAGACAGAGTGAGAGAGAGACAGAGAGACAGAGAGACAGAGAGACAGAGAGAGAGAGAGAGAGAGAGAGAGAGAGACAGAAGAGAGAGAGGAGAAGAGAGAGAGGGAGAGAGAGAGAGATGACAGAGAGAGACAGACAGAAAATCTCTTTTCTTTCCTTTTGGGGTCAAAAATTAGTGTGGGAACAAGTCTTGTGAAAGAGAGAGAGAGAGAGAGAGAGAGAGAGAGAGAGAGAGAGAGAGAGAGAGAGAGAGAGAGAGAGAGAGAGAGAGAGAGAGAGAGAGAGAGAGAGAGAGAGAGAGAGAGAGAGAGAGAGAGAGAGAGAGAGAGAGAAATATGTGCCAGTCAGTGAAAATTGTAGAAGTTAAAAAAGGAAAGGAAAAAACAAAAGACAGATGAGCATTGTTTTGGCGGGAACAGAAAACAGAGTAAGTGGCGCTGAGGCCAGCCCATAGTAGGATAATGTCTGCATCGCCAGGCCCCCTGCCCCGCTCCCCACTCCAATCCCTCCGCCTTGCCCTTTGACCCCCAATAATCCCTAGTATTATGTGTGTAATTTCCGCCCCACCTTCCCATGGCGAGGAGGAACCCGACAGGCGAGGTCGTGTTATTACACCGCCTCCTCCGCATCGGAAGAAAATCAGCCCGGTGGAAACCACTACCTGGCTGTCCTCTCAGACAGGGAGGGGCTGTCTGCTGCTAGGGACCGTCCTAAACACCCATCCATGTCCTCCCTGTCTGACAGGGAACACACACGTGGTTCTCTAACCAGGGCAGGGCAGGATGACCCCATTTAAAAGGGATTCTAGTCAATCTTCCATGTACATGTAGACCGTCCATGAGCAAAACAATGCAGGCCGCCTTAGTGACAGGAACCTGAATACCCTGTAAATTGCCGTGGGTAAAAAGCATCTGCGAAACGACTGTATAGTAAATAGAAACTTACTAGTACAAGTTACAAATCCTTGCTATTTAGTGATGGCTACGTACATTGGCGAGAAACGATTGCACACTTTCAAACAGTTCATTTTTTCATGGCGTCACAGTTAAAGAGTGTTAGTGAGTCCAATACAACACAATGGGATTATCTGTGGTACGGTTACTGTTGAGTATGTAACTGAACGGTTAACTCTGCGCCATTTAATCCTCCCTCCTCTGGTTGCTGATGGTGTTCGACGTGGGAGATCATTGTGTGTAAGAGGCATGTGACAGGCATTTAAGCTAGCGTCGGCTACCACTCCCAATGCTGGCCCACATTGGGAGCTGAGACCATCAGGGGTGGATCTGGGAACTGAAACAACTATGAGTTCACCTCTCTCTCACACACTCTCTCCCCCTCTCACTCACTCATTAACTCATTCTCACTCTCCATCACTTTGTCTGGCTTTAAATAGGAAATTAAAGGTTAGAGATTATATCGTTGCTGAGAATTCTCCTTCAAAAGTAGACTTCATTGGCATCCTCAGTCCTGGTCGTGACAATGGCAACAATGCCTACACCACATTAGTGGTACAGGGCAGTCCCATGTCTTGCCTCTCGCTTGTCTAGGAACCATATGCCCCTGGGCACGCCAGTATCAAAGCCCCAGATCCAAAATATCTCCCTCTTTTCTGCGCTTGTTCTCAAACTGCTTTGATCTCTTCTTCTTCCTTTTTTTTTTTTAAATCTTCTTGTCTTAAGGCAGAGAAGCAGTGTGCTCTGTTATAGTCTGGGATTGATTGTCCTTCTTTGGGTTTGTGGATTGCGGGCAGAGGAGAGACGATTTCCAGATAAAAAAAAAACCTGTGTAGAGGTCTGTGTAAGAAGAAGTCATTCACAAAGGCAACTGGAGCTGTCTTTGACAAACAGCCCTTTTAAAAAAACATTTCCTCCACCTTCAAGTCCCTGAAAGAGCGCTGGCAGTTATGTGAGTGTGTAGGAGAGGAATGACACCGCTCTTAAAGTTATCGCTGCTTTCACCCTACCTCACTCCTACTGCCCTCGTGATCACTTGCCCTCAACAGACACTTAGTTTAATATAAGCTCATCCCACAACTGCTTATTCCCATAATGAATAGGATTAAAAAGCAGTGCATGTGGATGGTGTAGATTCCCAGCGGGTGTTGCACTGTGTTACTCCGGGTTGTCAGGTATTTGAAGCGGTACAGACAGTGTACTGTACGGCCCGACACCACCACCTTCACCCCACCCTCCCTGAGTTTGTGTCTTAGATGACCTCCAAGGGTGGTGCTGGGATACGGGGCTGTGGGTGTGTTTGGTTCACCTCCCACTATCTGGAATGTGACGGTTGACAGGTGTAGCTCACTAGGCCTCCACGTTAAACAGAAACACCCTTTCTCCCCCCCTACTACCCCCACCCGCACCCCCCCAATGGACGGCAAGACGTTCTGTAGAGTACAGGAGTACCACCTCCCCTCCACCACCATGGACCCAAAGAGTAAAGCTCATCCCATCATCCTCCCTGTTCTTCAGATCGGCCAAGATGGCCGCTCTCATAGAAACCAGTCCCCGGCAATCAGGCTGCTTCCGAGAACAGCCTGTTTCGTGTCTGTTTGAATATGTTTCTGGAGCGTTGTGGGTGTAATTCCACCCAGATCGAGTGTGAGAGTGGTTAAGTGGTGCCCCGGTGGAGCTGTGGGTTCTACAGCGTAAGGGAACACCTCATATGGTTGTGGTTCATAACGCCGCAATTACAAGCAAAACGTCGGCCCTCCTGAGTATACAAGTATGTACAACACGACGGTCAAAGCTCTCTCTCTCTCTCTCTCTCTCTCTCTCTCTCTCTCTCTCTCTCTCTCTCTCTCTCTCTCTCTCTCTCTCTCTCTCTCTCTCTCGCTCTCTGCCTTCTTCTCTCCTCTCTCTCTCTCCTCCTCTCGTCT
>OLKM01004107.1:13107-25372 GCA_900291075.1 Melanogrammus aeglefinus | reverse complement strand
AAAGAGGCGTTGCCCTCACCAATACCTTGTGTCGCCACAATCTGGCGTTGTCGGCAGGATTTGCAATTAGAGAGCAGAGACGTGTGTTCTGTTTTGATGTTTTTATTTTTGTAAGCAGAAAACATGGCTGTATTATTGTAAGCATGTTTTTTTGACCTGTGTTTCTTTATTTCTCTTCTTCCGAGGCAAAGCAGCAGCAGGTTTTTTGAACCTGTAAAAAGCCCATTTTACCTTTCCCTGGTCTTCTCCTCACGGTAGGGAAGGTTGTAGCTTGTAGCAGTTTAGCTATGGAGACAGAATTGCAGGAATTGCGGGATTTAGTCAGTCAGTTAAGAGCAGACAATGAGTGGCTGAGACTGGAACAGGTGGCCGCCATGCCTGGCCCTAGTACAGCGCCCCCAGTTTCAATTGCACCTGCTGCATCCCCCATGACCAGTGCTCCTTCAACGGAGAGACTGATTTTTGTGCCCAGAAACAGAAAATGTCCCACTTTTAAAGGAAAGTCAGGCATAGGGTTGGCCGAATGGCTGGAGGAGGCGCAAGCCTGTATGAGAGTGTGACATTTGTCTACATTCGATCAGGCATTCTTCCTATTTGATCACCTAGAGGGAGAGGCACGGGAGAAAATTAAGTACCACCCCAGTGAAGAGTGTTCAGACCCAGCCAAGATCATTGCGGTGTTGGAAGAGCTGTATGGGTGTGTAGAGTCATATGTAGCTCTACAAGAGGCATTTTTCTCCCGACGGCAGCATGAGGGAGAGACTCTACTAGAGTCTCTCCTTAGCATTGATGGGTCTCATGACTTCTGTGAAGCAGCGTGCACCCAGTGGCGTACCCAATGCAGAGGTTTTATTACGGGAGCAGTTTGTGGAGCATGTGCTGGATGGGTCACTTCGTCGTGAACTGAAGCAGTTGGTGCCCAGGCAGCCTACCACTACCCTACTGGAGGCGAGGAGTGAGGCGATCAGGTGGGAACGAGAGGGCTTACCTGGAGGTCTTAGAGGCCGAAGTCATTCTGTTCCTTCTGTCTTCAGTGCTCAGTGTGTGGTCCAGGGCAGCCATCAGGCAGGTGCCAGTTCGCCCCAAACCTCGGAGTTGTGTGAGCTGAGAGAAATGCTGAAGTTACAGCAGCAACAGCTGTACCAACTAATTCAGAGCATTTCGCAGCTGCAGGTTTCTCAGCAGCCTAGCCGAACGGGTTTTCGTGGTCCTATCATCTGTAGGAGATGTCAGCAACCAGGTCATATTGCCAGGGAGTGTGATGGTCCTCGTGTTCCCGCCCGCGCTCAGTCTTTGATGCCCTCTCAGCCCCATAGACCGTTCCACTCCGCCCAGAGGCCGGAAAACTAGCACCCACCGAACTGCTGAGTCACAGTTCGGAGGGAGCAGTTATTGGCTCAGGTTTAGGTTCAGGTGACGTGGAAGTGTCCAAGCTCATGTCATCTTGTCCTCATTTAGGTGTAAAGTTAGGAGGGGTTGCCGTCTCGTGCTTAGTAGATACGGGGTCTATGGTGTCAACTATTACAGAGTCTCTTTTCCAGCAGCAGTTTGAGCCCTGGGGCCAAAAGCAACTCAAATCTTGTCACTGGCTGCAGCTCAGAGTAGCCAATGGCCTGGCCATCCCGTACATCGGCTACTTGGAGCTAGATGTGGAGCTTTGCGGGAAGCTGTTGCCTGCCTGTGGTATCCTGGTGGTTAAGGACCCGCCTGGTGTAATTTCACAGGCTCCCGGTGTTTTAGGGATGAATGTTATCCACAAGTGCTATGGGGAACTCTTTGGGCAGCATGGTTTAGCCTTGTTTGACCTGCCAGTGGTCTCTGAGGCCCCTAAGCCTGTTGTACAGGCCCTCCAAAAGTGCCATGAAGCCAGCGTTACCGCTGATCGTGGAGCAGGGAAAGTCAAGCTACGGGGTAAAAAGGCTTGTCTTATCCCGGGTGGCGTGATGAAGATTGTCACAGCTACGGTGCCAAAAGGCTTGTCTTATCCCGGGTGGCGTGATGAAGATTGTAACAGCCACGTGCTCAGAGCAGTACTCTGGCACTACTGCGCTCTTCGAGGCCCTAGGTTCTGGCCTGCCTGCTTGGCTGCTTGCATCTCCGGCCCTGGTACCGGTGGTCCGGGGCACAGCGTACATTCCCATCGTTAACGTAGCGTCTATAGATGTGCTGCTTTACCCCCATTCTGTTGTTGATACTTTAGAGGAAGTTTGCCGGCTGGGGTCACTGAGGTGCCACCGGTGGTGGCTTCAGTGTCTTTGCAGTCTGTTGTCCCACCAGTACAGGACCAGATGGCAGCGTTGGAGCTGGGTCATTTGCCTGCGGAAGCACAGGATAAAGTGAGGGCCCTTCTTGGTCAGTATCAGTCTATTTTCTCAACTCATGATGGGGACCTAGGGTGTACTGACCTGATTTCTCATGAGATCGCTCTCTTAGATGACGTCCCTGTGCGGCAACGGTATCGACGGATTCCCCCATCTGAGTACGAGGTGGTGAAGAATCACATCGATCAACTGCTGGGGGCGCAGGTCATTAGGGAGAGTAGCAGCCCATATGCCTCCCCTATTGTGCTGGTTAAAAAGAAGGATGGTGGCCTCCGTATGTGTGTGGATTACCGGCTCCTAAATGGTAAAACTAGAAAGGATGCCTTCCCCTTGCCCCGCATCGACGAGTCAGATGCCCTAACCGGTGCTCGTTGGTTTTCCACCATGGACCTGGCTAGTGGATACAATGAGGTCCCCATGGCAGAGGCTGATCGCTCTAAGACTGCCTTTTGTACTCCCTTCGGTCTTTTTGAGTGGAACCGCATGCCCTTTGGGCTCTGCAACGCTCCCAGCACCTTCCAGCGTTTAATGCAGCGCATTTTTGGTGACCAGCAGTGCCAGTCCCTGTTACTGTACCTGGATGATATTGTGGTTTTCTCCTCCACCATTGAGCAACACCTGGAGAGGTTGGGTGTGGTGCTGGGACGTTTGCGGTGTGAAGGGCTGAAAGTGAAACTCTCCAAGTGTGCCTTCTTCCAGCAGGAAGTGAGTTACCTAGGTCATGTAATTTCGGACAAGGTCGGCAAGGTCAAGGCGGTCTCTAGCTGGCCTTCTCCTGCCACCCTCTCTGAGCTGCGTTCATTTCTTGGTTTTGCCAGCTACTACCGCCGCTTCGTTGAGGGTTTTGCAAAACTGGCGGCACCCTTGCACAAGCTGGTGGCAGAGCTGGCAGGCCGCACTCCTAAGCGAGTAGACCAACCTGTCGCTGGTCGTTGGACAGAGGAGCATCGTCATAACTTTGAGGTACTGAAAACCTGTCTCACTACGGCACCTGTGCTTGCGTACGCAGATTTTAACCTTCCATTTATGTTGGAGGTGGACGCCAGCTATGGTGGCCTTGGAGCCGTGCTGTCGCAAGAGCAGGGTGGTAAGGTGAGGCCCATAGCTTACGCGAGTCGTGGTTTGAGGCCCACTGAGCGCAACATGCAGAACTACAGCTCCATGAAATTGGAGTTTTTGGCACTCAAGTGGGCCATGACCGAGAAGTTCCGAGAATACCTGTTGGGGCACAAATGTGTGGTTTATACCGACAACAACCCCCTAAGTCACTTGTCGTCTGCCAAGCTTGGGGCTACTGAGCAGCGTTGGGCTGCCCAGCTTGCATCATTTGATTTTGAGCTCAAATATCGTTCAGGTCGTAATAACCAGAACGCAGATGCTCTCTCTCGCCAGCACCTCCCCGGGGCACAAGACCTGCGATCTATGGTCTGTGGCACACCGACCCAGTCGTCCAGGAAGTCCTGGCTTTCTGGGCATGTAAACAGCGTCCCAATCAAAAGGAGCGGAAACAAGTTTCTCCGTCAGCCTTGGTGCTGCTTCGGCAGTGGGACCGGTTGATTGAACGGGACGGTGTGTTGTATCGCCAGGTTTTCCGGCCGGATGGAGCCGCAGTTGTGTTTCAGTTGTTGTTGCCTGCAGTTTTAAAATCCGACGTGCTGACTGAGGTTCATCAAGGGCATGGTCATCAGGGGATCGAGCGGACGCTGGAGCTCCTGCGCCAACGCTGTTACTGGCCAGGTATGTCCGCCGAGGTGGCGCAGTGGTGCCAGGTTTGCGAAAGGTGCCAGGTGGCCAAGGTGAGCCAACCAGCTGCTCGCAGCTTCATGGGACACCTGTTGGCTTCTCGCCCTAATGAGATCCTCGCTATTGATTTTACCATGTTGGAGCCCAGTCATAATGGGATGGAAGACGTCCTCGTCATGACTGATGTTTTTAATAAGTACACGTGGGCTGTACCTACCCGTGACCAGCGAGCTACCACCGTAGCTCAGGTTTTGGTTACCGAGTGGTTTTCGAAATTTGGTGTCCCAGCCCGGATACATTCAGACCAAGGAAGGAGTTTTGAGGGTTCTATCATTCACCAGTTGTGTGTTCTGTACGGGATTGAAAAATCACGAACCTCTCATACCATCCTTCAGGGAATGGACAATGTGAGCGTTTTAATAGAACATTACACGACCTGCTGCGTACATTGCCTGTGTCCCGTAAGCATGACTGGAGCTCCTGTCTCCCCCAGGTCCTGTATGCCTATAACACCACCCCACACCAGGCAACTGGTGAGTCCCCTTTTCTTTTAATGTTTGGCCAGGAGCCACGACTCCCAGTTGATTTTCTTTTAGGCCGGGTTCAGGATCCTGTTGGTGGTTATATCCATGAGTGGGTTCAGGAGCACCGAGCCCGCCTACAGATGGCTTTTGAGGGTGCTCGTGACCGATTGAAGGCTGCTGCAGAGCGCCGTAAGAGAAACCACGACCAGCATGTCCGAGATGTTCCCTTGGAAGAGGGCCAGTTTGTGTGGTTGCGAAACCTTGGTGTCCGAGGGCGTCATAAAATTCAGGATCAGTGGGCCTTGGTTATGTATCGGGTCATCAGGGCACCAAGGAAGGGAGGATCAGTTTATACCATTGCCCCTAGGGATGATTCATCCCGAGCCAGGCAGGTCCATCGTTCCTTGTTGAAGGCTGTGGTAGGGGTTGATTCTCCCGGAAATGCTGAGGATTCTCCCGGAAATGCGGTGCTTTCTCCACCTCCCCCTGAGCGATCCCAGTCCGAGGATGAAATGTCAGGTGATGGTGGTTGGTTGGTCGTGAGGCCTGAGAATCCATTGCCCACTTCCTGTCAGGCCGAAGCTGTGACACAGACAACCCCTGTTGATTTCACCATCTGATCCAACCCCCCCAGGGCCATGCTCTATGGCAGTGGTTCTCAAACTTTTTCGGTCATCCCCCACTTTGGACTAGGGGGAATTTTCAAGCCCCACCTGACCCCATTGCCCCAACACAATGCTAATGAAATATGGAAAGCTTAACATTTTCAAATGTATTGAAGTAACATCAAGTAACATCATGTTGTATCTAAATTCTAACTCAATAACATCAAATAACAGCAAGTTCAGTATAGAGATTTACATGGACACTTCTGGTCCGATTAGAAGTGGAAGTGGATCATAGTACGCCTCAATCGAAATACAATTCTCTGATCGGAATAGAATTCCATGCGGAATAGAAGAGGTGGTGTAGTCCGCTATAATCTACATGCATACACTTATTCCGATTGGTTTGGGGTGGGTGCGGCTACTTTTTAACTTGGAGAGATGGCATCAGCAGCTGCAGTAGTTCGCAGTTGGTCCGTCTGTACTTTTATGCACAGCACACCAAACTTGACCGCTGTCAAGGAAAGTGGATTTTTTTGCTTGATTCACGTCTTTGTTATATACTCTGCAAGTAGTCCGGTCACTTATCCCAGCGTGTCCGGTTGCTAAGCAACGTCAACGTCTTTTGCGGACTATTTCTCTGCGGATCAACACTACGAATAGTAAACTTCGTGTGAAGATATTGTTTCATTTTGGCAAGTAGCCGTGTAATAAGCGCGATAATGTAGAGAACGTCACCCTTCAGGGCGAAGCAAGACGCCTCTGCTTCACATCGGGGTCCGGTTCGCCCTGTCGGGGCTTATTTTCCCGATAAGGACCGGCGTTCTGTACAGCGTTATCCCTTACATTTATTATATAAGCCCAGACCATGAAGCTGCTTTCTCGCCGCCTCCATTCATTTCAATGAGGGAAGACCGGTAGAGGGGATGCGGTTACAAAAGCGGCTGATAACCAGGAACCGGTGAACACGCTCAGATATTGCCCTACCGCTCGGCTCTCCCCGTGTTGAAACTTTCGGCGGCTGCAGAAGCAGCAGCAGCCGCTTTTGGAAACGCCTGGCCCTTCACACCGCCGCGCTGAACCCGCGGTCAAAGGGCGGTTGCTGCGCGGCGGTGTGCAAGCAGGGTAACTGCAGGTCACCACCCCAATGTCTACCACGGACGGCCGGGGGCATTGGACAAGGGAGCGTTAATCCTCCTGCTCCCACTTCCAATGCAGTTGCAGCACTATTTAGGCCTTGGAGATGACTCCAGTGGAAGGTTATTCCATCGTCGGGACGACGATTCAATTTGTGGGGGTGGATTGTGGCATTAGGTAGTTTGTTGTCATGGTGACTGTCAGCCCTGCTGCAGTCCTGACCAATCCCTGTAGGGGACTGCCACATAAAGGCAGGCGTAATGTAGCTGTCGCTCTCTTGTCGGTTCGAGGCTGGATCACGTCACTCCTGTGCATCCTCCATTTCCGCTTCCCTGCGGTGACAGGTAGGCTGCCGGCACCGGCTGCATTTTTGATCACGCTCATCCAGTGCTAAATTTTAGTTGTTTTTATAAAGGTCGGGTTGGGTGTTGCTGCTGGCTGCGGGCTACTTGATGTGTGTTGTGTGCCATCCGCTGTTCGCCGCTGGTCCCTCTGTTTGCCACGCTGTGTTGGCCGGGATAACTCGTCCGGTACGTAGCCGGTGGGCTTAGCTTTCTTCTCCAGCTATTGCGTATTGCTAATTGTTTTATCGGTTTTTATTGTAGGGTGATTGTCATTAGCAGCGCAGTGCCGGCTACCCTGCCCGAAGACCCGCTGCTGCTTTGCTTTGCCTTGGTTTAGTTTTCACTTCGCTTTTGTTATCATTGTCTTTGTGCTTCCTCCCAGTCAACGGGATTATTTGGACTGGCCCCTGTTCTCTTCGCCTGGCGCCGCTACGGTGCGACTACTCGTCTCGCGACGTTGGTAAGCCTTCGGCGAACTTTCACCGTCTCGCCAGGGCCGACTCGGCCTCTGGTCCCTTGGCCTTCGTATTCGGCCGGTGATAATCCCGCACTGTCACTTCCTGTGGCCGCCTGGGTGCAGTTGTGTGGCCATATAAGAGTCCTGTTCATTTGTTTTGTTTCATTGTATTATTTTGTTTGTGTGACTTATTTTTTTTGTTTGATTTTGTTTGTCGGACTTATTTTTGTTTGTTTGATTTTGTCTTTAGTTATTTTGCCCTTCTTTGCTTTTGGTTTCTTTCTAATTGTTTGCCATTTGTTTTCTCCCATTCAGGTGCTGAGCCGACGGTGGTGGATTGGTGCCCTCGTTACGGTGTCCCCTTTTTTGGATTGTGTTTTGCACTGTTTGTTTCTTGTTTTATTTTCATTTTCACGTTGCTGCTCAATTTAAACCCACAAGCTAGCAAAAATTAGTAAAAAACAAACGTCTTTGGAAAGTTTCTTTGCGAAGGGGAAAAAGCCCAGTGAGGAGACGGAAGAAGAGCCTACAACTTCCAAGAAAAAGAAAGCTGCATTTAACAGACAATACCGGGAGTCCTTCTTAAAATATGGATTTATCGCGACAGGTGATTCCTGCGCACCAAGCCCACTCTGCATATTATGCGGCGTCCGGCTCTCTAATGAGGTAATGAAGCCTTCAAACCTGCTTCGCCACTTGGAGACCAAGCACCCTGCATTAAAATACAAGCCTTCAGAGTATTTTGAAAGAAAAAAACATGAACAAGAAGGACAGAAGCAATTACTGAGGGCCACCACGTCAACAAATGCGAGTGCACTGAGAGCATCATACTTGGTGGCTAATCGTATTGCTAAGGCTAAGAAGCCATTCACCATTGGTGAGGAATTGATCCTGCCTGCCACTAAAGACATTTGCTGTGAACTTATAGGAGAGGCTGCGGTTAAAAAGATGGCACAGGTGCCTCTTTTGTCTAGCACCGTCACTCGACACATTGAGGAAATAGCAGAGGACATTGAGACACAATTATCGAAGAGAATTTATACATCACCGTGGTACGCACGCCAGATTGGTGAGTCTACAGATATTGACAACAAGGCAATTCTACTTGTTTATGTGTGATATCTTATTCAGGAGGATGTGCATGAGGATATGTTATGTGCACTATCGTTGCCAACAGAAACCACAGCCGCAGAGCTATTGTAGTCGCTGGATGATTATATATCAGGAAAACTGAAATGGTCCTTTTGTGCCGGCATATGCACAGACAGAGTTGCTGCCATGACCGGATGGCTGTCTGGTTTAACTGCTCAGATTAAGGAAGTTGCACCTGAACGTGAGTCTACGCATTGTGTCATTCACAGGGAAATGCTGGCTAGCCCCAAAATACCATGGACCTTAACAGCGTATTGATTAACCACAACAAAGCACACGCCCTTTATTCGCGCCCTTTATTCGAGCAGCCTTGTAAGGAGATGGACACGGAGCACAGACACCTTCTCTCACACACAGAAACAAGATGGTTATCCCGAGGGAGATTGCTGGCCAGAGTGTTTGAATTACGAGAGACGCGGCAGAGATTTCTCTCAGAAAAAAAAGTCACAGCTGGCAGCACATTTCAGTGACGAGGAATGGGTCGCAAAACTTGCTTATTTCTTTGACATATTCAACCTGCTCAATGAACTCAAATCGGTCACTTCAGGGGAAAATGACAACTGTCTTCAAGTTGGCAGATAAAGTAGATGCGTTTAAAGCTAAACTAGATTTGTGGGGACGGCGCGTGAACAGAGGTACATTTGCGCAAGGCCGAAAACCAAAAACCGAAAGAAATTATGCCAATTATTAGTACCATTTAGGGTTGCTTTTTTTTGTTTTATTGTTTTATATACTATATACACTGTGTGTATGTATATATATATATACATACATACATAGACACACACACACACACACACACACACACACACACACACACACACACACACACACACACACACACACACACACACAAATAGATAGGTTACCTAATATTGCGTTGGAACACGCAAGACTGGTAACCATAGCAACGCCGGTAAACAAACCCCGTGAAGCCCAACCCCCATGAGAGCTCCCCGCGCTATGGCCACCCGGAGGCAGAGCTTTTGGCCGTGATATCATATATACAATTATATTATTTACTATTATATATAGAACGTTATAAGAAAGACGCTGTCACCGAGAATTGGCGCGCTGCCAGACGCTGTCACCCGAGGTGTGAGAGGAGAGTTGACGGAGAGAGATGGCGGTTGACCTAGTTTCAAGTTTATTACCGTTTATACTCTCGTAAATACCGGTGTATACACTCGGTTGAAATGTCCACACCGCGGCAACCCTAGGGCCATTGCATTTATTGCTAGGACTGTGTACTAACTTCATTAACACACTAAGGCATTGCAATTTTGCGCAAATCGTTATACGTCTTTCTCAGAAACATGAAAAAAGTCCACACCGCAGACATATTTGGCGCTTATCCAGACAAGCGTTGGCTGGCTGCGCTTTTTGTTTGCTGTTCATCACACATGTCTGTTTCGGCCTGTTGTTTCGGTGATAAAAGTATATCGCCCGAAACCGAAAATGCGCTTTTGGGCATTTCGGCCGAATAATGTTTCGGTGGCCGAAAATTCGGTGCAGTTTATATGCAGACCATGCAGTTTATATGCATGGTCACGGAGGGGCGGCCAAAACGCCGCCCACTACGTGAAAACTTGCTGGTCCTTCCAGCCCGGACAGAGAAGCATCCGTGAACACTGAATGTGTGATGTTGCTCTGCCCAATGGCACCCCTCTCGTGAGTGTTCGGGGATTGCCCCAGTGGGTCAAATCGGGGCCCCCTGATAGGGGAATGGTCACTTTACGCGGCCGTTGGCGCACCGGGTCAACGCGCAGGCGAGAAAACTACCTCTGCAGCCGCCTCATGTGAAGCGGCACAACCGTGTGAGCGGCTGACATCATGCCCAGCAGCCTAATGACAGAGAGGGCTGTCACGACGCTGCGCCGGGATCAGCGCCGAGGCAGGAGCCCACCAGCGTCTCCATCCTCTGCTGTGAGAGCCGTGCTCTCATTACAGGGGGAACTTTTCTTCCAATTTATGGCGAAGCCTAAATTCGACAGGTGAATTACCAGCTTTTTCGTTTGGACAGCTGCTTCCTCCTTGGAGTGAGCCATCAAAAGCAGATCGTCCAAGTAGAACAGTTACTCTCATTCCTGTTGCGTGCAGCGGCTGGAAGAGCCATCTCACGCACTTGGAAAACGTTTGTGGGGCTAGAGAAATAGCCGAACGAGAGACGGTATGTACTGTAGTGTGACCCTGGAATGAAAAACCGCAGGAATTCCTGTGTTTGGGGATCACTTTGACGTGGAAGCCAGGGCGGCGCCAAAAGGGTTCTTGGCCGTTGCTATAGCCAGACTCCAAGCAATTACTCAGGAAACCCAGAAGCAACCCCTGATTTTTTGTCAACTCAAAACAACATATTTGAAATAATGCCATTTCCGTAAAATGGTATTAAATAAGTTCAACTAAACCTATGGCCGAATGCGATTACCCGTCACATACCGACCATTCTGTCATATGAATCACCAGATTAAGTGCATAATCATGAGTAAGCGTCCAACATTTTCAGGGCCGTGACTGGACGTCGTTCAAATCAACCGAGTAGCCTGGGACCTCTCCTCTCCTCCCCCCCCCTCACCCGTGCCCAGTTCCGAGCGTTGGCATAGCGCAACACTCTGTAAGTGACATAAACAGATTAAAAAAAAAACATACACACAATTAACACAAAAACTATCCAAGCAATATGTACAAATATTAATTAATTATGATTTAATGTACATGAAACAATATTTCATTAATAGCATAGTCTTACGAAAATTAAATTAACATTCAAATATGCGGACTACATGCTCGCGGCGAGAATTTATCAGAGATGTTCGTTGCTGGCTCGTTGGCGCTTAAAAAATATGGACAAGTTTTACTATTTATAAGCCTACACAGTTCTGAATTAAAGCAAATACAATGTTAGCACATGCTTGCTAGCCAATGTTGGTGTGTTAAACCGTATGGATTTAAAGTGGATATTGCAAGCACTCCTGTGATCAAGACATCTATATAAGGTAGGCCGTTTGGTATTACATTTGCCCGTCGCAGCATATTGACTTGGGCCCATGTGATTTTGTTTGAAAATAAGAACCTAGATTCTAGGTTTGGCTCATGCCAAAGATGGGTTTATCAAGCCCTGTATTGTCCGCCCTTAATAAAGTATTATGAGTATAATAGTATCAACAATAATAGCAACTATTGTATTAATGTTCCAATAGGCCTATATTTGAGACTTATCGCGCAACTATGTGCTTTGGAAATGTAGTGGCGACGTGGTCTGAGATGTGCAATTCAACCACTATTGAACAGGAACAGCTAACCTTGTAGTTGGGGGACTGGCTGACGGCTGTTGATTGAAGAACTATATGTTTATTTCAAGCAAGAAAGAACCTTCTTAATGTCTTTAAGGTCTTTCTTGTCTGTGCCGTGTGTGGGGAGAGGAGAAAGATAGCCACGTTGAACTGTCAAATGATACGATCACACCCAATCAACAGTGTGCGATTAAGTCTGTGTTTTTTTGACTGTACTGTAAACTTGCCTCGTACGGGAACCCGCAACCAACCCCAACCCGTTGCCAAAAATGTCTTTCCGGCCGTGCCTCTGCCAAATTCAACGGTGTTTGATCAAGGTTCGTTTTTTTTGACCAGCAAAACTCTGAATTCATAACAGCAACTGTTAAGCAACTGCAACAAATTATTTTGGCGCCGCAACTGCGTGAAGTAAGGCGTCCTTGCAAATCTATTGAGGTAACCACGCCCGATTACACCACTGTAACAGTCGTCTCATTGTTAAAAATGTGAAACGGCCTCTCACGATGCATTTGTTGAATAGGGCTAGATCGAGAATCGTCCGAGCCTCCTGTTTCTTGGGGACACAGGAAATAACGGGAATAGAATCCCTGATTTCCTCCCTCTTTGGACGAGGAAATCACTCTCTTTCGCTAGAAAGCTGCTGGAGATCCGCCAAAAAGAGCACAGCTGTTGATCCTTGGATGACAGCGATT
>OLKM01004107.1:0-13082 GCA_900291075.1 Melanogrammus aeglefinus | reverse complement strand
AGACTTTCCCAGGGACGTGACTCCCAGCAACAGAGATAACGACCTCAGGCGGAGCTTAAAAGTAGAATGCAAAAACCTATTCAGAAGCTCCAAATAGGGACAACTATTGCACAGGCAAACCGCCAGAAAGGGTTGGACCCTTCGAAGACCTGACCTGACGGAACCACAACTAGAAACAGAGCCTCAGTAGCACCACAATAGGAACCTGTCCTTCGCGTTAGACCCACAACACTCAGAAAACCTGACCCTTGCGAAGACCACAATAAGAAAAATCGAACTTATGGTAGACCACATTAGAAACCCTGACCTCACTAGACCCACAATAGAAACCTCTGACCCTCAGTAGACCACAATAGGAAACCTCGACCTCAGCTAGACCACAATAAAACCTGACCTCAGTAGACCACAATAGAAACCTGATCCCTCAGGTTCACGACCCACACATAGAACCTACCCTAGTTACCACAACATTAGACAACCTCACACCTAGTACTACCACCAATAGAAACGCTGACCACTAGACATCGATAGAACCCTGACCCTCACTAGACCACCGATAGAAACCTGACCCTCAGTTAGAACCACCGACTAGCAAACCTCGAACCTCAGTCAGCACCACAAATAGAAACCTGAACTTATGGCTAGACCACAATAGAAACACGACTAACACCCACACTAGCACACAAAGTGACAACCTGACCTCAGCTGACCACAACAGAAACCTGACTCAGGCTAGACCACAATAGAAACCTGACCTTCAGTAGACCACCAATCAGAAACCTCGACCCTCAGTAGACCACAACTAGCAAACCCTGACCTCGGCTAGAACCACAACTTAACAACCCATGACCATAGAGACCACAATTCAGGAAAACCATGACCTCCAGTAGCACCACAATATAAACCTGACCCGGTAGACCAACAGATAGAAACCTGACCTTGCGTAGGACCACCAATAGAAACCTGACCTCAGTAGACCACAATCAGAAACCCTGGACTCAGTACGACCCACAATTGAACACTACCTCAGTACGACACAACTACCGAAACTGACCTCAGTAACCACAATAGACAACCCTGTCCTCAGTAGACCACAATAGAAACCTGACCTCCAGTTAATACCACCAATAGAAACCTTACCCCTACGTAGACCAACACATAGAAACCTGACCTCAGTAGACCACAATGAGTAACATGACCTCAGTAGACCATCCAATAGAAACCCTGCTCTCAGCGTAGACCACAACTACGAAACCTGACCTCGCAGTAGACCACACATACGAAACCCTGACCATTGGTCAGACCCAATAGAAAACCTCCTAGTAAGACACAATATAACAGTATTGTATCCTTAGTAGTAACCTGCACCCATCCAATAACCCTCTTCACCACTCAGAGTATATTTACTGTATCCTACGGCACAGAGACCAGAAAGAGACACCGCTTCCTCACCTCATGGACCAAACAAAGTCTACGGCGACCTCCTTTGTTCTCCCGCTTCAGCCATTCCAGATGACTCCAGGTCCTAGGACTTCTTCACAGATCCAGTGTGCAGTCTGTTACACGGTTCTTCCAGACAGCCGTCCTCCCTGCTCACGACGCAGTCGCCTTGCTCCGCCGTCATTGCCGTGGCTTTAACGTGGCTCTCCACAACTGAGGACCATGCAGCGAGGAGACAGTGCGAGGTCCAGCTCGGTCCACCTCTCACGAGAAGAGAGCTGCTGCAACAGGAGTCTTCCCAGCCTTACCTTGAGGTCATGGTCGTACCATCCACCCACTTGAGGGTCCCCTTTCATCTCTCGCATCACTTCAGTCCCAACCAGGAAGCCGGGCCCATCACATCTGCTGACAAACGCCTGTTTCCAAAGGTAAGAGCTCTGTGTGTGTATGACAACACAGATGAACACACACACAAACACACACACTCAGTCACACACACACACTCTCTCTCCCTCTCACACTTATTGTGTGAGTGTGAGAGGGAGAGACGTTTAAACACGTTCAAATGTAAGTGAAGTTATATTAGTTTTCAGAAATATTTTTTGCCGTATTGCTTTTTATAGATTCATCGTGTTAAATGCAAAATTATCAGAGGCTTAAAAGACTTTGTACCACTTTTCAAAACGTTTTTGTGCAACTTAATGATACCGTACGTTGCTGTATATATATATATATATATATTATATATATATATATATATATAATATATATATATATATTTATATATGTCCGGCAGCCGTTTTAATGAGTCTATTGGATTTTCATTCTTCACTCTTATGTCTGACTCGCTTATTGTCTATGGAAATAGAAATTGTGAAATTGAAAGCTAAATTTTGAATAGTTTATTTTAGCATATTTATTAATACTGTTTATGGCTGCTTTGTTTTCTGATAACCTGTAGGGGGTTCTGTGGGCGGGGCTTTACGCACCGCTCAGGGACTTAGGCCAGGGTGGTGTTGTTTTGTGTTGGGAAGGAAAAACTAAGTGTCAAGGGAAACGAGGCTGTGGGTTTAAAAAAGTCTTTTCGAGCCGCTTATTATGAAGTTCACTCGTTGCTTTCAATGATTTATTTCGTTTTGCCAGTATGTTTTTCTTTATTTAGAAGAAAGTTTTGTTCTTTTTTGAGCTGTAAAATAAAACACAATCATTTTTTCAAATCGCGAGTGCTTGGAATTGTTTTGGAAGCGCGCGTCGCGCTCCTTCGACCTTACTGTACCCACGGCTAAACGAAGAACAAGCCGGACATGGATACTATATTTATATATATATATATATATATATATATATATCTCTCATTGCTTTCCATGTTGTATTTCAGAACGAAGTGCACATGTGTTTTCAAGCGGTGAAACGCAGTATTAATTAAAGAGCGGAATCGCGACGGCAAGCCCATCCACACTAGCAAGTCGTTCCAAAGTACCGAAAAAGGAAGCACTCGAGCTAGCACTCTGCATAGGACGCGGACTAGCAAAGGACGCGTCCTAGCAAGGCTGCAGCCTTCACATTGGGAAACAGCCAATGTCTCTCTCTCGTTCACACAATTTGCCTCTCCCACTCACTCTCTCACGCAAACACACACGCACGCACGCACGCACGCACGCACGCACGCACGCACGCACGCACGCACGCACACACACACACACACACACACACACACAGGGGCGTCAATTACGCCGGGGACGCGTCCCCACCAGATTTCATCAGGCTTATATTTGTCCCCACCACTTTTAAAAAGAGCAGGCATCGAGTTGAATTGATTATGGATTATTACACGGCTTCTATTGAATGTCTGCTCTCTGATTGGTCTCAGCGCGCTGCGTCTGCTGCGTTCTGTTATTTCTTTCTGTATAACGGACCGCGTCGTCATGTTATAACAGGACCATTGCTAGGGGACAGCGCTCTTTCTGTACCGCGCCTACTTTACTTTACTTTACCGCACGAATCCTTGTCGCTGATCTGAATCATTGGTGGGTTATTATCTATTGTTTATTATTTATTTCACCTCGTAAAGCCGTGTTAATAAGGCGGGATACATGTATAGTTTCGGGAGGTTGTTATGGAGAAATTAAACCCCTTCAGGTTTGTATGGAACCCGACGCGAAGCGGAGGGTTCCATACTACCTGAAGGGGTTTTATTTCTCCATAACAACCGACTACTTACTTACTTACTTATTACACGGCTCTTCTCTCATGCCGTGAAACGCTCCGTTCCATTGCGCATGGGCTCTTCAAAGACATTCCGGAGGTGTGAATTATATTTTGATAATTCACCATTGCTAAGTAATAATTGACCGCCGTCATGGAAAACACAGGACTTTTTGCCTATAATGACGTCTCTGGTATCACTCCTCAAGCAGTCCGGTAACTTTTCAACCCCAGCATCCTCGGTTGCTAAGCGACATCAACGTCTTTGGCGGACTATTTCTCTGCTGATCAAAGCTATGAATGCTGGTAACAAATTAATTGTAAAAAGACACCATGTGAAGTAGGCTATTTTTTTCGTTTTGGCACGTAGCCGTGTAATAAACCCGGGATAATGTACAGAACGTCGCCGTTCATTATCGAAATTAAGCCCCTTCAGTGGGCAGCATTAAGACACCTCCGCTGCGTGTCGGGGTCCTGTTCGTCCTGTCGGGGTTATTCTCCCGATAATGACCGGCATTCTGCACATTATCCCTTACTTATTACACGGCTCTTCCCAATGCTGTAGACTGCTCCATTCACCTGCATGGACCTTCCTAACGTTCAGCTGTCAATATTTTTTTATTATATCGCGTCTTCTCAATACAGTTTGAATGCTTACCGTCCACCGTTATTGACCGCTGTCAAGGAAAGTGTTGTTCTTTGCCTCTGATTCCCGTCATCGGTATCCCTCCGCCGTCCGGTAACTTATCACCCCCAGGGCATTCTGCGGATCAACGCAACGAATGATAACAAATACATTGGAAAAATACACACTTTGTGAACTTATTTTTTCGATTTGGCAAGTAGCCATTACAAATACAGTAATACCAATACTCTTTGGCTGGGATGATGAGGCATCAGACAATGAAGTTAGCCTGAATACATACTAGGTAAAAAGCACCGGAGCAGGTTGCTAGTACCACAGTACTTTGATCATGATCATCAGAACGATAACCTGTTGAACTAAATGGATGTGTTAGGCTACACCACGGGATGCATCTGCAGACCACCGCCACATAAATAAAGGTAAGACACAATATTTATTGCTTAAGATATTGTGCTGGTGCTGTGAGAGAGATCTTTGGTGTTTTTTGTTATTCAAGTGGGTCGGCTGTTTTAACTTGCAATTGAGGAGTCAGTCTCTCTTGCTGACACAAAAGTGACTTTTGGTCATTCTTGCTTTGCTTGAATTGTCTTGTTAATAATTTGTGGGGGAGTGCGTGCCGCTAGTTTTGATGGAGAGCGTGTGTTTGTGAATTTGAGAACAGCCGCTCATGATGTGGTGGTGCAGCGTTCAGCTGTTGCAACCACATTTTTTAATTTTTTTGTAGTGCTCTGTGTGTAGCCACACGTTTTGGCCCTTCTGAACTTTAACACACCAGTTAATTTTCCTTTCCTAGCTCCTCTTGTTTTATTGTTGTTTAGTCTTAGCCATATCATGTCACCGTTGTCAACATTGGATAGGCCTACATGGAGCAGAACATAGTGGGTCATATGTCCGATGCTCTTTGGCAACGTTTTCTTCATTAAACCTGCCAGACAGATTTTGTAGGCCTATACATTTTATTCCTTAGTAATTAGGGTATGCCGTCTTTCAGAACTTTTCATTACCAGCACTAAAGAGAGAGAAAAAAAGAGAGTGCATCCTCATTGTACCCAGCACTTCTGAAAATGTACTTCCGAATGAGTCTTCTATCTCCAGCAACATTTCTAATGAAGGTATTATTGTATGCAAAAGTCTCAAGCATGCGTACACTTAAGTCACAAATGGCGTAACTAAAGTCACAAATGCGTAACAGTTAAAGTCACACAATTGCGTAACTAAAGTCACAAATGCATGCGTAACATGTAATAGTGTCACAAATGCGTAACTACAGTCACAAAATGCGTATTCTAAAGTCACAAAATGTGTGATACTAAAGTCACAAATGCGTAACAGTAAAAGTCACAAATATGCGTAAGGCCTACCTAAAGTTCACAAAATGCGTAACTAAAGTCACAAATGTGTAACAGTAAAGTTGAAGTCGTAAATTATTTATATTCTACACCATTGTCAACACGAAATAGGGGCTACGAGTTCACAAAATCCTTTGTTACGGGGTGCACGTCCATCGATACGACTGCACGAAATCTCTGCTGCTACTCCATCGTATCGATGGACGTGCACCCGTAACACAGGATTTGTGAACTCGTAGCCCCTATTTCGTGTTGACAATGGTAGAATAAAATATTTACGACTTCAACTTTACTGTTTACACATTTGTGACTTTAGTTACGCATTTGTGACTTTAGTTACGCATTTGTGACTTTAGTTACGCATTTGTGACTTTAGGTACGCATTTGTGACTTTATCTGTTACGCATTTTGTGACTTTAGTTAGCACATATTTGTGACTATTAGTTACGCATTTGTGACTGTAGTTACGCATTTGTGACTTTACTGGTTACGCATTTGTGACTTTAAGTTACGCATTTTGTGACTTTACTGTTAACGCATTTGTGACTTTAGTTACGCATTTGTGACTTTAGTGTACGCATGCTTGAGACTTTTTGCTACAATAATATACCTTCATACATTTCAAACCAAACTGACGCCCATGCACACACACACACACACACACACACACACACACACACACACACACACACACACACACACACACACACACACACACACACACACACACACACACACACACCAGTTACTCTCTGCTGTTTGATGACCACCAGGTCTGCCTTTCTCTGCAGACAGCTTCTCTCTACTGGCCCTCCAGCCCTTCTTTAGTAAGTAGAAATAAGGTAGAAGACTCTTGTCGTGAGAAGCATCCAGCCCTGAAGCGTCAATTCATCTGTTGAATGTAAAAGAAAATCCTGAACAAACAGAGAACTGTTTATCTTACGGCCTTCGTTACGGACACACAACCCTGAGACCTGACCTTAACAGACCACATAGACGCATGACCTTAATAGACGACAACAAGAAACCTGACCCTTAGTAGACCACCGATATGAATCACAGAAGCAGAGGGTGTTTTTGAAAATGAATGTTAATGACATGATTTGATTAATGACTTGGATAAACCCCTCACCGAGTTCATCCAGTTAAGTGCTCTCTCCCTCCCTCCCTCCAGGGTGACGGTGAGTCTAGGACAGGACAGAGGAAGACATGAGCTCTAAAACAGAACGACATCGTCCCTAAACACCACAGGACCCACAGCCGACCAAACACTAAGTCCATAATATTAACACTAATTAAAATAGCAATAACTACAGTCACCAATATCATTATCGTTGATATTGTTCCAATTATTCACATTAGTATTAGTAAAGTCTTAACACCAATTCTAACAAATACAATAATGATCATGATCATTGCTATTATCACAACTAGAGGTTGAGCATTGCCCGCTCAGCCTCTTGGTTGTAATTTAAACCCATAGCTATATAATGTGGGAGACCCCAGTCCACAATGAAACACATTTCTGAGCACATAATATAATAACATTTTGCCTGTAATGTTACCACGTATAAAATTTAGGTTCAGCTGTTCTGAATCATCTTTTGCCCCAACGGTGCTTCATGTCACTTCATTCTCTGCCATGGCCGAGGTAACCCCCGTTCATGTCTTTGTTGTGGGAGAGGGAGAGACGTCGCAGAAACAGACGCAGTTCCGTTCATAATATCGGAATGACCGCGGAAGAGGCAGTGGATGAAGTATTGATTAGACCCGATTTATTAGACACCACCGCTAATGAACCGCGGGGACGCACGAGACCGGTACCCATAGCAACGACGGTAGACGAACCCCCCGAGGCCCGGTCCCCACGCGCTACGGCCACCCGGAGGCTCACACAGCTTTTGGCCATAATATCATACATAAAATTATATGATGTTAAATACTATTATATATAGAGCTCCTGGAGTGCAAACGGCACCAATCCCTTTCCCCTCCATGCTGCGGTTTACCCCGGTTTACCCAGGGGCCTCATTTACTAAGGTTGCGTACGCACAAAAACGTGGTGTACGTCCTTTTCCACGCTCACGTTCAGATGTACAAAACGTGAAATCACTGTAAAAATGTGCGGTCCCCACGCCAGCTCCAGAGCTGTCGTACGCACGTTTCTACAGCTATTTGTCATGTCACGCAAAGTTTGTTAATTCTGTTGAGCCAAGTTAATACCACTCATGTCATTCACTTCCTGTTTTATTTTGTAGTTCCCTTTTCCCTCTCGTTTCAGGCACTTGACTTTCTCAACTGCGATTGGCCTCCCCGGTCTCTGATTCATCTCACCTTGTGTTCCCTCCCCTTATGTATAAATAGCCCTTTGTTTTCCTTTGTCTAATGTCAGTTCGTCTTGCGTCGTCCCTAGCGTATTGTCAAGCCTCAGGATTTGTTCGTTTTCGACACTTGCAGACACTACTGTATTTAACTGTTTTGTGTATACTCCTAAGCGAGCACCTTTTGGTTATAGTTTTTGTATCCTCCATGAGAGCGTTTTTTGTTACCTTTTTTCTTAGTAAAGCGTTTTGGTTTAAACATGCTGCCGTTCTTCTTGAGTTTTGCTTCTGAGTCCCTTGTGTCCCTGAGTCCAAGTCGCGAACAGAACGAACTGACCATAAATATGGACTCAGCAGACTCGGAAGTGGTGAAGCTAGCCATGCGAGCCCAGGGTTGCTCGTCTACATATGAGCACGAGCAACACCTGTCCTCCATTAACCAAGGACTGCGGTGTTCTCACCGAGCAACAGGGGAATTTCCCAGTCTTCTGTCACCGAACAAGTAAACTCCTGACAGATCAACTCCAGTTTTCTCATTGGACACGTTAAGGCTGATCCCTCAGCTTCACTTCCCTGCCATGACGCCTACGCCTGCTTCCGAGAGAACACTGCTTGCTTTTGGACCATGCCCGGTTCCCGTCTACTGGACTTCGGCTAGCTGCTCCAGATAAGTTTTCCGGAGACTCAGGGGACTGTAGGCCATTTTTGGTGCTTCTGTGACTTACATTTTAAACACACAACCCAGCTGCATTTGTTGTTCCGACCAGGCTAGAAATAGCTTTTTGTTATGTCCCATTTGACGAGTAGTAGCGGCAGCATGGGCCACGGCAGAATGGTCCAGAGACTCAATTGTTTGCCAAACACTCTCCAGGTTCACTGACACCATGAGCCGAGTTTTTGATCACTCCTCCCCAGCTAGGGAGGCGTCCAGGGTGCCAATGCAAATTAAACAGCACAATCGGCCAGTCAACAGACTATGCCATTGAATTCAGGACTTTGGCTGCAGACAGTGGGTGGAACGACCCTGCCTTAATTGATGCCTTCATGAATGGACTCACAGACTCCATCAAAGACCAGTTGGCGCCCTCTAGAGCTTCCCACCGATCTGGATATATAATAATCTCCATGGCCACTCGCATTAGACAACCGTCTTCAAGAGAGGCGCAGAGAAAGACTGCGCACTTCTGCTCCCTTTCCCAGGACGGCCTGGACGCCACAGCTCCAGCCTCAACCTTCTCCGGGGAGAACCAGCGCTCACTAAGGTTCCTGAGGAGCCCATGCAGTTGGGCAGGGCTAAAGGTCACACCCGAGGAGCGACAGCGTCGTAAACATGGAGGGTTGCTGCTTTCTACTGTGGCCAACCAGACCATCAGTGGTCATCATGCCCAGCAAAAGGGCAGGCTCGCCGGTGAGGAGGAGAGCGCTGGCGAGCCGAACCCCTGTCTTCAACTTCCCTTCTCGTCCCCTGACTCAAGTCCAGGTATCTGCTCATTACAAGACTCTCACTCGGAAGGTGCTGGTAGACTCTGGAGCGGATGTAGATCTCTTGGACTGGGGTATGGTTAAAAGGCTTAGCATTAAGACTGAGATCTTGCCTCGACCCATCACAGCCAGGGCTCTAGATGGTAAAATCTTATTCAATGTCACCCATGTCACAGAACCCATCACACTTACGTTCGCCGATAAACACACAGAAGACATAAGGTTCCATTTTGTTCAACTCAGCACTGTACCCCACTCATATTAGTCTTCCCATGGCTGACCAGACATAACCCCATATATAGACTGGAGATCGGGCAGGATCAAGGAGTGGGGATTAGGTTGCCGCGAGTTGTGTTTTAGAGACAATACTGGTAAGGTAGACCAGGTTCACGGAGACCGACACTAGTCTAAACTGTCAATCATGTCCAGACCAAGACTGAACCAATCGAGCATGAATTGTGACTCTGACTTCCCAGATTTCACCAAGGTGTCCCGCCATGTTATCTTGATCTTAAAGAGGCGTTCAAACAAGGCTAAGGCCACATCACTTCCCCCACATAGGCCCTATGACTGTGCCATAGACTTGTCCCCGGGGGCTCCCATCCCCAAGGGCGAGACTGTACTCTCTTTTCGGGTCCTGAGAGAGGAGGCCATGACTGAATACATCAAATCCTCGGTGAAGGCTGGGTTGATTCGGCCTTCCTCCTCACCGGCGGGAGCCGGAATTCTTCTTTTGTAGGGAAGAAAGATGGGTCTCTCAGGCCCTGTATCGACTATGCTCCATTGAATGAAATCACGGTTAAAAACAGGTACCCCCTCCCACTCATCTCTCCTCTGCTTTTTGAACTTTTACAGGACGCCAAAATATTCACTAAGCTAGATCTCCGTAATGCTTACCATTTGGTTCGAATCAGGGAGGGGGACGAATGGAAAACAGGTTTCAACACACCTCATGGACATTATGAGTATCTTGTGATGCCTTTCGGCTTAACTAATGCACCTGGTGTCTTCCAAGCTTTTGTAAATGATGTGCTTAGAGATTATTTGAACAGATTTGTTTTTGTATATATGGATGACATTTTGATATTTTCCCCTGATGAAGAGGCTCATGTCCAGCACGTCCGACAGGTCCTCCAGAAGCTTCTGGAAAATCAATTGTTTGTGAAAGCTGAGAAATGCGAATTTCATGTGAACACTACCTCATTCCTAGGGTTCATCATCTCAGAGAATAAGGTCCAGATGGACCCTAGCAAGGTCAGTGCTGTGGTCAATTGGCCTACTCCAACCAGCTGCAAAAAGTTGCAACAGTTCTTAGGGTTCGCTAACTTTTACCGGAGGTTTGTTCGAAATTTCGGTGCCATTGCGTCCCCTTTGCATGCTCTCACCTCTTCCAAGGTTCCGTTTGTGTGGAATCCTCAGGCGGAGCGAGCCTTCCAACAGCTGAAGGAAAGGTTCACCACGGCTCCCATACTCACGGTTCCAGACCCGCGACGGCAGTTTGTGGTGGAGGTGGATGCCTCAAATGTCGGCATTGGAGCCATTCTGTCACAGAAGTCGGCCAAGGACAACAAACTCCACCCTTGTGCCTTCTTCTCACGTAAATTGACTCCAGCTGAGAAGAGAACTACGACATAGGCAACAAAGGAACTTTTAGCAGTCAAAGTTGCTTTTAGGAATGGAATGAGGCACTGGTTGGAGGGGGCGGAGCAGCCTTTTTTGGTCTGGACGGACCATAAAAAATCTTGAGTACTTAAAGAATGCCAAGAGACTTAACTCTCGCCAGGCCAGGTGGTCCCTCTTTTACAATCGGTTTAACTTCTCACTTTCTTACAGACCTTGGTCTCAAAATACCAATCCTGATGCTTTGTCCCGTCTGTATGACCCTGAGCCTGCTGCCAAGGAACCTGAACATATCCTACCACTTAACAGTGTGGTAGGTAGGAGGAGTTTCATGGCAAATAGAATCAGAGGTGAAGAGTGCTAATGGGGTGAGCCCGGCACCTAGTGGTCTGTCCTCAAGACCGGTTGTTTGTTCCCAATGTGTCCCTCCGTCCACAGGTTATCCACTGGGCTTCACACGTCGGTGCTCACCTGTCATCCAGCGGTAAGGAAGAAGAACTGTGGTTTTTCATTAAGCAGAGGTTCTGGTGGCCGGCCATGGAAAGAGCAGTCAAGGAGTACGTGGGGGCTTGTCCGATCTGTGCACAAAACAAATTCTCTTCCAGAGCACCGATGGGACTGCTTCAGCCTCTCCCTGTCCCACACCGCCCCTGGTCAGATATATCCATGGACTTCGTCACCGGTCTCCCCTACTCGGAAGGTAACACCACTGTGCTGACGGTGGTAGACAGGTTTTCTAAAATGGCTCATTTCATTGCTCTACCCAAGCTCCCCTCAGCCAAAGAAACAGCAGACGTTATGATGAACAATGTTTTCAGGCTCCATGGGTTCCCCAGAGACATTGTATCGGATCGTGGACCGCAGTTTATTTCCAAGTTTTGGAAGGAGTTCTGCCATCTCCTAGGTGCCACCGTCAGTCTCACTTCCGGTTATCATCCTCAGTCTAATGGTCAGACTGAGAGGCTTAACCAGGAGCTGGAGACCTGCCTCCGCTGCTTAGTCTCACAGAACCAGGCCTCCTGGAGTAAGCACCTCACATGGGTAGAATATGCCCACAACACACTTCCTACCTCTGCTACCGGGCTCTCACCCTTTCAGTGTGCTTATGGATATCAGCCTCCGTTGTTTCAAGAGACAGAGGGTGAGGTCACAGTCCCCTCTGCCCATGCCATGCGCAGGTCGTTGCTATGGATACGTCGCTGCCATCGCAATCTGGGCTGCGCGGCTCGTGCACGGTCCTGCCTGCGTGCAGCGCCACAAGGATGAAGAGTGTTGCAGATCGGTAGGCAACGTCGGCCTGCTCCATGCTACGAGGCCAGGTCAGAAAGTTTGTGGCTGGCCACCCAAAGGACTTGCCTCTCCATGTCATGATGTCACGTAAGCTAGCTCCCAAGTTTATTGGTCCATTCCCAGTGTCCAATGTGGTTAATCCTGTGTCTGTGAGGTTAAAACTCCCCAGGTCTCTGAAAGTACATCCCACATTCCATGTCAGCAAGGTCAAACCACTCACCGAGAGCACCTTGGTTCCCGCCTCCAAGCCCCCACCCCCACCCCGGATTGTGGATGGCGGTCCAACATACACTGTCAAAAGGCTTTTGGCTGTCCGTAAGAGAGGACGAGGGAGGCAGTTCCTGGTGGATTGGGAGGGTTATGGCCCAGAGGAGAGGTCTTGGATCCCATCCAGTTTCGTGGTGGATCGATCCTTAATAGAGGACTTTGACAGGCAATATCTTCAGGTGCCTGGGCCGTCAGGAGCCGTCCTTAGAAAGGGGGGTACTGTCATGTCACGCAAAGTTTGTTAATTCTTGTGAGCCAATGTCTAATACCAGTTCATGTCATTTTTCGTATACTTCTCTGTATTATTTTTCTGTTAGTTCCCTGGTCCCCTTCTCGTTTACCAGGCACTTTCACTTTCTCAACAGTTTACATTAATGTACGCATTTGCCTCCCCGGTCCTGATTTGTCACTCACCTGTGTTCCCCTCCCTCATGTATAAATAGCCCTATTGTTTCCTTTGTC
>OLKM01004106.1:0-25377 GCA_900291075.1 Melanogrammus aeglefinus | reverse complement strand
AACTTTCCTATCCCATCCCATCGTGTGGTGTGTGTGCGTGCTGGTGCTGTTTGGTGGTGTTGTGTGTTTGTCGTGGGGCGTGCGTACGGTGTGGTGTGTGTGTGTGTGTGTGTGTGTTGGTTTCGCCTGCGTTGTGTGTGTGCGTGGACCTGCGTGTGTGTAGATGCGTGGTTGTGTGTTGTGTTGTGGTTGGATGTTGTTTGTCGTATGTGTGCGTGTTGATTGAATCTTTATTGAAACGTTAACAGTGGTTCAAAGGATTAAAACACAATATAAACCGCCAATAGGCTTGTTTCCATGTGGTCTGTGGATGGTAGACAAATGGAATTTAAACAAGGAGAAACCCAGCACATGGATGACCCGTGGAACATTAGGTACTACACATTGAAGAAACAAGACGAAATAGTGAAGACAAGGCAATAGGTCGCCCCGAACAAACACAAAAATTTGAAATACAACCAACATAGCCTACAGAATTAGTGCATTCACTGCTCTTGTGATTTAAGGTATCGATGGCACTTTTTTATTGGTTAAGACAGAGTAGGAGGACGGTAACGTTTTAAGATTTAAAGGTAGGCCATTCACAGAAGTGCTTGAGTAAAGAAGGAACATTCCTACAGCTCTTAACGGCAGAGCTGGAGGTTCAGTGGAGCTCCCCTGGTGGATCTGCGTGTGTGTGTCACTGCTTTGAGCAGTAGTTTCTAAATATTTGGTGCCAGATCGTTTTTTATTTTATTCAAACAAGCGTTAAGTTGAGCAGAAACTCTCTCTCCATTGGGCCACTGAGGTGGAGAGTGGTCATGGAGGTGTGTTCTGGGGATGGAGTTTATGTACTCCTTATCAATTTTGTCTTTGAATGTCTGTAGCTTTTACTTTGAGGCCTTTCAGAGTGAGTGTCACGTACAGGTATAGTCACGTGGCAGTTGGACAAGGTATAAGCTAGTTTTTAGGGGTGAGTTATCCATAGCTAGAAATTTTGCAGGACTTGAGTCTTTGGCTCACCTTTGAGATGACTCTTGGGCATAAACTCTCTGTTATTTGTTGTCTAAGATTAAGCCTAGAGTAGGTTGACTTATCCTGGCTGTGATTATAAATTTACCTAGTGTGACCCTATCTTGAGTGCTCCTTTCTTCGTTATTAATGGACCCGAAAGAATGGGATTCTGTTATGCCAGATGGAAGGACGATTATCTTCTACCAAGCTATCGCTGGTTTGGAGTTCAATTTACTAAGGCGCCTTTCCCTCTGATTTTCTGCTTTATGACGAGCACTAAGTGTGGCGATCATCAGCAATAGATCACGGTGGCAATCTATGGTGACGGCATGTTCTTACCATTAATTAAAAAGACATACGGACCTAATATACTCCCCTGGGGGACTCAAGTAAACTAGAGGTTGAGGACAGGTCCTCTGTCTCATCCCTCACTGATTCTCTACCACCAATTGGACCTACATGGAGCGATGTAGGCAGAAGCCAGGGCTTTTAGTTTGTTTTCAAAAGCGATGTCGTTACTGGACTGTGTCAACGCCTTTTGAAGGTCTATTACACCATGCACCCTATCCCTATCACTCTTTCATAATTGAATCTTAGATAAGCAGAAGGTGTCCGGGGAATGGCTTTTCTAAAACATGATTGAAATGTCCTAAGATATTTGCTCTGCATAAAATTAAACTGTCAATTTGCTGATGAATATCATTTCAACTATTTGCTGAAATTGTGGCACAATTATAGACATGGGGCGAATTGCCAGGGGTCAGATTGGCACCCTTTTTACTTTAAGGGCGTCACTCTTGCCACCTTAGCTTTGTGGGATGAGTTACTTAGTAATGGGTGATAATTTAGGTAGTTATGACAGGAGTGTAATTTCGCAGCATCCCTAGAATATTTGGCAGGGCTGCTGTCGAAACAGTGACCTTAGAACCAGGTCTTTGTTTTTTATCAAACTCTCTGTCACTTGTTTAATAAAAATGTGTCGGGTTTGTACTCTCCTTTTTTTTCATAAACTTTTGCACCTTTGTGGATATAAAAACACCAGAGGTAGAGAGCCTTCTTCACAGGTTACTTGTTTGTTGTGACACCTAGTAAGGTATTCGCACCATTTTTGATATGTGTATCGACCATTACGTTCAAGGCGATTGTTACTTTGTTTTTTGCTTAGGGTTTCTTTCGTCCCAAGCCTAGGTTTCCACAATTTTTTGAATCCCTTTTTTGTCCTTCATTTTGGGACTAAGTCCCTTTTTGGACGCATACCATTCGCTGTTCTTATTCTAAGAGTTTATACCTTTACAAGGCAGGCAGTTTGGTTTTTTTTGTATCATTAGGGTTTATCCTCTCAGTGGATTTTGTCCACATTCCTTATTTATCAGGGCTTATGATTCTTGCTTTACCTGTCTCTCTTAAAGGAGTATCTTGTAGTAGCAAAAAGTAGTTTGAACGACCCATGCTACTCACATCCGTATATTGGTATTTTCCTCAGTTATCTTATTTTTTTGTGCGTGTGTGGTGTGTGCGTTATATGTGTGTGTGTGTGTGATTTGTGTGCGTGGTGCGTGGTGCGATGTCGTGTGTGCAGCGTTATTTCGTTAACGAAAACGAAAATGCGAAAACTAGATTGAAAAAACTTTTCTGTTACTAATGAAATAAAGACAAAGAAAAACGATAAAAACTAAACTGGTTTGTGTGTTTATTAAAGATAATAACTATTAAAATATTATAGATAAACATCGCTTCGTTTTCTAGTCTTTATTTAATTTAAATTGGTGTTTGTTTTTTTCCTGGTGCGCATTTTACGTAATGAGCGGCCCTCGGGACCTCCGTCATTCTCGTCACTTCTCGTTTAGACTCGGGTCTTCGAGGCACGCCCGCTCTGGCGAATGGAGACCAAAGTCCGGGAGGGAAGCTCGGCAGAGTCCATTTATGTTGGATTTTTTTGAAGGTTATGCGGCGGAGAAGATTCAAAGAAGTGCTTTGGTGCGGGAACAGGTGACAACAATCACTGTGGACACTGCTCGTAAAGGACAACACCCATAATCTGAAAGGTCATTTGAGAAGCATCGCAAAGGACCGTACGCGCGTACTACGACGGATGGCCTCGTGGAGTAGCCCCTGAAGCTGAAAGCGCTAACTGTCTCCGAGCCGGGAGGTAGCCGGCGCGCAAGGGGAAACGAGTTATGTGGATTGTGTAGTGTCCATTCTTCTTCGAACACTTTGATGCGATTCAACTAGGGTGTGTTTGATGAGACACCTTTGCGTTTGGAATCAAGCGGGTGTCTTGTCCAACTTGCCGGTGGCACTAGATCTGTTAGGTTGCCCCTGCCTCCAAGCTTGTGGGATCTTTTCAGTGTCGCTTGGTTGTTGTTAATTGGCTGAGGAACAGACACCACTCTTGGAGCAGCCGGGGGTTTCTCAAGATGCACAAAGAAGTTGTGATTGACTGAAGTACCATCAGCTCTCTTTTCAACACCTACACATCTACACAGAAATCCTTATCTAGTGTTGAGGAAGCTATTTCTTATTTATTTTATTTATTTTTTGATTCGGTTACTGGGTTGTCAAAATGACTTCAATTCAATGTTCATCTGTGCTGAGAAGACTTATTTCTTAATTTATTTTATTTATTTTTGAGTTGGTATTTTTGTCAAAAAAGATGACTTCACGTCACTTATGGTGCTGAGAAGGCCATTTCTGTAATTTATGTTTGGTTGGTATTTTGGTAAAATGACTCCTCGTTGCAGTGTTGGGCGTTTATGAGGTAATTATGTTATCTTAGAATAGCTCTCCAGCTCTCTGGGCTGTCAATATATGGTGATGTACTGTCCCTGTGAATGGGTCTATTTTTTTTGTTCATGTTTGTCTTTAGCTTGTTGAGTATTTGATTTGACGGGCGGCACACTACTGTATTTGACCCCAGGAGCAATATTAACAATTTCTGCATTTTGTAACGGCTGCTAATTCCGTGGCTGTTATTGTTGTTTGTGGACAGTTGGTTGGGTCAACGTGATTGAATACTCGTTTAAAAGGATATCTTGGGGGTTGGTTTTTACCAGTAGTACTTCTGATCTTTTTTAATTTCTGACCTCCGACAACTAACCCAGCATGGAAAAAACTAATAATACTAAACTATAAAATAACTAAATAACCATTCAAGGAAAACGAAATAACACATAGCTAGCACCACTTAAAATTATTTACTAAATGGATTAAAAAATTTAATCAGTCAAAACTAATAACTACTAATATGAAAATCAATATTTAAACCTTGCGATAGCGGTCCGTATTACTGTCGGTACAAGTAATATTTGAAGCAGCTTGCCCCTTTAAGTCCCATTTCACTGCTGAGTGGCATATCTGGATTCTGTTCCTCCTCCACTTACACCCACCGGCTCTCTCTATGTTGTTGCAGCTCGTCCTTTATGATCAGTGAGCCAGTGCCCACAGCGCTTGCAAGTATCGTGACTGTGCTGCTCTAGGTTGTCCGGGTGTCAAGGTGGGTTCTTACCCGTCGTTGGCTACAGCTTCCTTGCTTTACTGCGGATGCTGTGGTGAGATCGGTCATTTCCACCCATAGGCGGTATGTTTGCAAGTGAGGATGGAGACGAGTGTTTCGCCCCGTACCTGTGGCCAAGTGTTGTGAATGGAAACACATCAGGCGATGAACCTGTGTGTGGGGGCGGTGGATGATGGGGATCCCAAGAATTTCAGAGTTAAACTATCTAATATAAATGCTAAATTATATCAAGGTTTTGCAGTGGGCATTTGAAGTGGAACCACTACGTTGATCTAAATGAAACCTTGATGTAGAATCATTCCCGCAGATGTGGGTTAATGAATTCTGTTGTCGTTAAGAAAGACCTGTAAAGAAGATCACATATTTAAAAATTTGTTATGTTGCAATATGACTTCTGCGTTAACCGTTGTTCTATCTATTCCTTTCATTATTCTACCGTTGCCTACACTACTATTTAATTGGATGACTTATCTTTTATTCTACCTAATGGTCGATTTGATGTTGTCCCACTTTGATTTCACTGGTATGTACCCACACGTCCTCTGTTGTTGTCTTATTCGCTCTACCTTTTGCATGGCAATCAAAGTTCATACGACTTGTTTAGTAAAGTAAAACTCCTAGTTTTATCGTTAGTATTCACATTGTCCCGACAGGTTCATTACTATTTCAAACTGGTCTTTTTGCTATGCAAGTCTGACCTGCTTTGCTTACATTAGAAGTATTTCATATGTATCTAGTTTTTTGTTTGGTAACATCAAATCGATACATAATTCATTTTACTCCATGCTGACTGATTCCTACACGTATGAACCCGTGATCGCCCTCTCTCGGAGCCCCCATGAGCTCCACGTCATCTCTCCAGAACGCAGGAGGTTAGTCATGACGTTGGCTGAGTCCGATGACCGAATCTACTTCTACACAGTTTGTGGGGTTCTGGCCAGGTATCTCTGTGTAGTATGATAAGGTATCAACTTCCACTTGGTGATCTGGTATACAAGATGGTGTACAATAACAAACAAAAGCTTACTAAGGAAAAATTTCAGTAAGTGTTTGTGTTGACCCAATGCTATCGTATCATTATATAGGATGTTTCTTAATTAACCTTATTGTGTTTTATCTGAGTTGCTTTCAATTCCTCGTGTTATTTCCCACGCGGGAGTAACCCTCCATTGGTCGGGTGGACCCTGCCCACGAGAGACATGACCCTTGTATATGTTACCTCATTTTGTTTTTTTTCACTTTTACTTAGTATCTGTTTTCTTTTTATTATACATATTAGTATAGGAATTAGACGAATATATTCATAAACGTGGCATCAACACGGAACATATTATGCATATCTGAGTGCTCAGTTAAGGAGTCTTTATCCCTTAGATTGGGTTGTTGAGGGCAGCTGTTCCAACAAACAAAAGCCTGATTTACGTTGGAAAATCTATGGTTGCAGTTCCTTAGGATGTCTAATAGGGTGCGGCCGTTCCTTTCACATGCGTGTCTGCGCACCTCGGGACTGAACAGAGTGAAACGTTGCTCACCTCAATGTTCACCTTTTTTCACCCACGCTGGTTAGCAGGGTGACAGACCTACGGATTATTGCTACATCTAGTAAAAAACTATATGTAGATTTCTATTTCTTCGGAATGGATATGGATAACTATTTATCGTACTTATATTAGGTGTAATTGAGTATTGCCGATTATTACCCTTGATTTATGTGGATCACTTTTATTGAAATGTCTGGTCTTATTTCTCTAGGAATATTATATTTGGTGTTGTCATTTTTGGTACTTGACTGTCGGTCTGTTGTACGTGTGCATATCCCGTCGCTACGCAGGGTCCTTAAGGAGGGGGGGGGTTTCCTGTCTCTGTGAGGCGGGTTCCGATTCTTTAGATTAGAATCCACGTGTGGTTCCCCTGGACTCTGTGAACGGCGGTATGCTATGCTTGTGACACCTTTAAATGTAGTGTTCTGTTATGGAGTCGTAGATTATTCTTATCCTGCCGCGCCTGTAATGTTGATACTCCAATACGGGATCTCCACGATTATTTACCCTGGGATGGGTCCTTCTTTTAGGTGGACCTCTTCGGTTCTGGATCGGGCTGTTTAATCATTGTAATCAAGATCATGTTCTTTGGTGGTGGGATATTATATCTATTGCCAGTCGCGCTCCACGGAGGCTATGTTGACCGTGAACTTGGCATGCAGTAGTGTTATCCTGTGTGTTTGCCGTCGAGGTGTGAGTGTAGTGAGATTTACCCATTTAGATTTTATTTTTCAAACATTTTTTTTTGGATTCGGCGGTGGGCTCGTAGACCCTTGTGGGCACTGGGTGAACCATTCAATTATTTCTTGATGATTATTATATTTAGTAGTTATTCCTGTGTCTGTTTTTCCTATCCTGGTCTCTATAGTTGTTAACACCCCAAGGGTCTTGGTAACTCCTGTCTTGATTACCACACACGAAAAGGCCAGACGTCGCAGCATCTGGAAAATAATGTTACAGATTCCCGGTTCTGCTTATTGCCACTTCCTGAAGAGAAAGCGATATTTGAGATAATTTCCACAATATAATGATGGTGTTGGGTCCTTACTGTTTTGAGAAGGAGTCCAATTGGGGCGGCGAACTACGCATGGTGGGTGGAGAACGGATCAAAAGATGGTGGGCGGGGAGAATAACTTGTCGGGCCCTGTCAACCTAACAAGCAAGAGCGGTGTGGGATAAGCGCGGTGCTCGGGGTCTGTGGAGTTGTCTCTTCGGCCAGCAGAGGTGTGGTTATAGTGGAACTTATCGGAAGGATACTACAAGAACTCCCAAATATGGATACGGGTCTACACAAATTTAACGATTGGGAGAACTAAGACCTGATATGGCAGACCGGACTATGCAATGTACCAATAGGGGGACTACATATTGGAGGATGGGGATTACAAATCTTCGGGACCTGCCGCTAACGGAGTCCCTTCCGTGGTCCTGACTGAAGCCAACGGTCAACTTTCCAGAAGGCAGCTCGTGGTCGTCACTAGCTCTAACAGATAGAGAGGGCGATGGCCCTCTCTCGTCGTTCTCCCACTTTTAGCTCTCTTGTCTTTCTCTCTCCACAACGACTCCCCCAAGCGCACGTTGACACATACACGTGAACGTACTTTGAATGGCGCACCATGCTCTCTAACTCGCACAAGGCACACACTAGCACACGTTGGACTACCCCTGACGCACGTTCACAATGACCGCGCCGTTTCTCTCTTCACCAACGTACTACATTATATAGGCAGATCATAAGTCCCAAGCGCCACATCTTTGCAGTCAGGAGGCTTGTTCTCTATCTGCTAAGTGCACTCTCCACCAATACTCAGCCTCTCTCCTCTCTTCCGGCAGCAACCGCATACACCGGCTCTCGTTCTACTGCCACCCTGCGCGCTTTGGATTCTCTCTCTCTGTCACTTCACAATACCACACTGCACTGCCATTTAATCAGGTTCAGAATATTATGTATTATATTGTTTATATTAACCGGGCTTATACTAATAAGTCACATAATATACTTTCAGTGACCACTCGCACACAGACACCACACACCACACATTTCCACACACGGACCCACACGGTCTGCTAAGATGTGCGGCTAGCTGCCGACTTTATATCTACAGTCGTGTGAGTGAGGTGGGGGCGAGGGTCTCTTTCTGTCCTGGCTACGTTCGGTCATGTATTTGTCTGTCAGTACCAGTATCACCATTACCTGTCTCTTCTGCTAACCACGTCGCGCGGTCGCACCTGTGTGTTTTTCTTTTTTATTTGTTATTTATTTGTGCTTTATTATTATAGTAATATTAACTGTATGTTAGTATTTGTTCTCCAGGTTCTCCTTAATATGGGCCCTTTAGTGTTAGTTTTCTCCAGGTTTCTTTATCGGCCTCCTTCGGGTCTCCTTATACGATCCTTTATTGTTTTCAGGTTCTTTATTACGGACTTTTGGATTCCTATACGGCCCTTTATTGTTTCCAGGTCTCCTTTATACGGACCTCGGATCTCCTTATCGGATCCTTTATTGTTCCCAGGTTCCTTATTACGGCTTTTGGATTCTTTCGGCTTATATTCAGGTCTCCTTTCGGATCTTTATTGTTCCCAGGTGTCTTATCGGACTTTTGGTCTCCTTATACGGACCTTTATGTTCCCAGGTCTCCTTTACGGTCCTTTTGGATCTCCTTTACGACCCTTTTATTGTTCCCAGGTCTCCTTATACGAGCCTTTTTGGATCTCTTTATTGGACCCTTATTGTCCCGGTCTCCTGATACGGGCCTTTTGATTCTTTATACGGCCTTTTATTGTTCCCAGGTTTCCTTTTCGGACTTTTGGAGTCTCTTATACGGGCTTTATTGTCCCGGTCCTTATACGACCTTTTGGATTCTTATTAGACCCTTTATGTTCCCAGGTTCTTATGCGGACCGTTTTTGGAATCTCCTATTATGGCCTTTGTTTCACAGGTCTCCTTATCGGCCTGTCTTGGATCTCCTTTCTGGATTCCTTTATTGTTAGTGTGTGTCTAGACCTTAGGGTCTTCTACGCTCTTTACCTGGTCAGGAGGTTTTCCGCCTCCCAGACGAGTCGACTGTGACGTTTTTCTGTAGGGTGGGCTTTGCGGTTACAACTATGTTGCGGTTAGATTTGTCCCGTGGGATGTCCCCGTGCAGGATCTTCTTAGGTCTCACTCTGTGTGTTCTTTAACTATGGCAGAGTTTGATTTTATCACAGGTTCTGCTACCTTTTGTTGTTTGGGCCGGGTGAGATACAGTGAGAGTCGGTCCGGTGCGTTCGGGGTCCGGGGGTGTCCTCCTCTCGTCTTCAGTGGTTTTCCCAGTCACAGTCCATCTGATCACGTCGGGGTACAATTTGTTGGGGAAAATAGTTTGCTAGTTACCTTGAACAGATAACTGGCGGGAGGAGTAAATTTGTCGGGCAGAGGGGTGCTGGATTTTATTAGTAGTGAAAAAGTTTTACTGGTTTACTGAGTGAGATGAGCGTTAGAGATCGATCGAGCGAGTCCCTGACAGCGCTGAGGTCGTCCAGGCTTCGCTCGGTAGAGGTTCTGCTTCAAATGGCGTAATGTCCTTTGGGTGTATCAGTTTATGTGTTTGATTGTGTGTTGCGAATTGTGTGTTGCGAGTTGTGTGTGTCAAGGGCTGGCGTGGGGGTTTCTCGAGAGCACCTGCCTGGCTTGAGCACCCGGGCTGCGGCCGAGTGTTATCGCAGATAGATTGGGATGAGTATGTGAAAATGCGTTGAATTGGCCCTAACGTTGGGACATGTGGTCTTCACCATGGGCTTAACGTGTGCTTTTATGTACTGTATATGTGGTGTGTTTGCTAGGTTATTTTGGCCATCACTTGTCTTATCCCGGGTGGCGTGATGAGATTGTCAGGCACTGCTAAGAGCAGTCACTTGGTACTATGCGCTCTTCGAGGCCTAGGTTCTGGCCTGCCTGCTTGGCTGCTTGCATCTCCGGCCCTGGTACCGGTTGGTCCGGAGCACAGCGTTATTTCCATCGTTAAGTGTAGGTCTATAGTATGTGGCGTGCTTACCCATTCTGTTGTTGATACTTTAGAGGAAGTTTGCCGGCTGGGGTCACTGAGGTGCCACCGGTGGTGGCTTCAGTGTCTTTGCAGTCTGTTGTCCCACCAGTCGGACCGATGGCAGCGTTGGAGCTGGGTCATTTGCCTGCGAAAGCACAGGATAAAGTGAGGGCCCTTCTTGGTCAGTATCAGTCTATTTTCTCAACTCATGATGGGGACCACTTAGCCCAAGTGAAGGAGTTCAAGTACCTGGGGGTCTTGTTCGCGAGTGAGGGGACGATGGAGCGTGAGATTGGCCGGAGAATCGGAGCAGCGGGAGCGGTATTGCGTTCGCTTCACCGCACCGTTGTGACGAAAAGAGAGCTGAGCCGCAAGGCAAAGCTCTCGATCTATCGGTCAATCTTCGTTCCTATCCTCACCTATGGTCATGAGAGATGGGTGATGACCGAAAGGACAAGATCACGGGTACAAGCGGCCGAGATGAGTTTTCTCAGGAGGGTGGCTGGCTTCTCCCTTAGGGATAGGGTGAGAAGTTCAGTCATCCGTGAGGAGCTCGATTAGAGCCGCTGCTCCTTTGCTTAGAAAGGAGTCAGTTGAGGTGGTTCGGGCATCTGGTGAGGATGCCCACTGGGCGCCTTCCAGGCACGACCAGTGGGGAGGAGACCTCGGGGAAGACCCAGGACTAGGTGGAGAGATTATATCTCAACACTGGCCTGGGAACGCCTCGGGATCCCCCCGTCAGAGCTGGTCAATGTGGCTCGGGAAAGGGAAGTCTGGGGCCCCCTGCTTGAGCTGCTGCCCCCGCGACCCGACCCCGGATAAGCGGTTTGAAGATGAGAGATGAAGATGAGATGATGGGGACCTAGGGTGTACTGACCTGATTTCTCATGAGATCGCTCTCTTAGATGACGTCCCTGTGCGGCAACGGTATCGACGGATTCCCCCATCTGAGTACGAGGTGGTGAAGAATCACATCGATCAACTGCTGGGGCGCAGGTCATTAGGGAGAGTAGCAGCCGCATATGCCTCCCTATTGTGTGGTTAAAAGAAGGATGGTGGCCTCGTATGTGTGTGGATTACCGGCTCCTAAATGGTAAAAACTAGAAGGATGCCTTCGCCCTTGCCCGCATCGACGAGTCAGATGCCCTAACCGGTGCTCGTTGGTTTTCCACCATGGACCTGGCTAGTGGATACAATGAGGTCCCCATGGCAGAGGCTGATCGCTCTAAGACTGCCTTTTGTACTCCCTTCGGTCTTTTTGAGTGGAACCGCATGCCCTTTGGGCTCTGCAACGCTCCCAGCACCTTCCGAAGCGTTTAATGCAGCGCATTTTTGGTGACCAGCAGTGCCAGTCCCTGTATTGTACTGGATGATATGTGTGGTTTTCTCTCACACCATTGAGCAACACCTGGAGAGGTTGGGTGTGGTGCTGGGACGTTTGCGGTGTGAAGGGCTGAAAGTGAAACTCTCCAAGTGTGCCTTCTTCCAGCAGGAAGTGAGTTACCTAGGTCATGTAATTTCGGACAAGGATGTCTCCACAGACCCCGGCAAGGAACTCTGTGATGCTGGGGGCCTCCTGCTCCTCCTCCGTGGGCATCACTGAACCTGAAGGAACCAGGAGGAGTGGAGAGGACGTCTACAACACGGACTATTAGATGCCAGCATCAGACGCTTCCTTCACTCTCTCCTAACACCCGTCCACTAGAGGGCGACCCAGGGGATTCACACCCAGTGTTCTCGCCTGCCTCTTCATACATGATTGAGTATCACAGCAGTGTCTACAAAGATTTCCCAGGGAGTGAAGTCACTCCAGCACAGAGATTAACGATTCAGGGGCGGAGCTTAAAGAGTAGAATGCAAAACCGTTCAGAAGCTCAAATAGAAACTAGTGCAAGTGAACCCAGAAAGGGTTGACCCTTGAGACCTGACCTGAGGAGACCACAATAGAAACATGAGCTCAGTAGACCACAATAGAAACCTGTCCTTGGTAGACCACAATAGAAACCTGACCTTGGAAGACCACAATAGAAACCTGACCTCGGTAGACCACAATAGAAACCTGACCTCAGTAGACCACAATAGAAACCTGACCTCAGTAGACCACAATAGAAACCTGACCTCAGTAGACCACAATAAAAACCTGACCTCAGTAGACCACAATAGAAACCTGACCTCAGTAGACCACAATAGAAACCTTACCCTAGTATACCACAATAGAAACCTTACCCTAGTATACCACAATAGAAACCTGACCTCACTAGACCACGATAGAAACCTGACCTCAGTAGACCACGATAGAATCCTGACCTCAGTAGACCACAATAGAAACCTGAACTTGGTAGACCACAATAGAAACATGACCTCACTAGACCACAATAGAAACCTGACCTCAGTAGACCACAATAGAAACCTGACCTCAGTAGACCACAATAGAAACCTGACCTCGGTAGACCACAATAAAACATGACCATAAGAGACCACAATAGAAACCTGACCTCAGTAGACCACAATATAAACCTGACCTCGGTAGACCACAATAGAAACCTGACCTTGGTAGACCACAATAGAAACCTGACCTCAGTAGACCACAATAGAAACCTGACCTTGGTAGACCACAATAGAAACTTGACCTCAGTAGACCACAATAGAAACCTGACCTCAGTAGACCACAATTGAAACCTGACCTCAGTAGACCACAATAGAAACCTGACCTCAGTAGACCACAATAGAAACCTTACCCTAGTAGACCACAATAGAAACCTGACCTCAGTAGACCACAATAGTAACATGACCTCAGTAGACCACAATAGAAACCTGATCTCAGTAGACCACAATAGAAACCTGACCTCAGTAGACCACAATAGAAACCTGACCTTGGTAGACCCCAATAGAAACCTGACCTTAGTAGACCACAATATAAAGTATTGTATCCTTAGTAGTAACCTGACCCATCCAATAACCTTTCAACTCTTACAGAGTATATTTACTGTATCTACGGCACAGAGACCAGAAGGAGAACGTTCATCCACTCATTGACACAAACAACACGTCTACGGACCCCTCTTTGTTCCGCTCAGCCTCCAGATGATCCAGGTCTAGAAATTCTCACAGATCCAGTGGTGCAATTCTGTTACACGGTTCTTCAGACCAGCCGTCCTCCCCTGCTACGACGCAGTCGCTTGCTCCGCCGTCATTGCGTGGTTTAACGTGTCTCCAACTGAGGACCAATGAGAGAGGAGACGTGGAGGTCGTGTGTCACTCTCAGAGAAGAGATGCTGCTGAACAGAGTCTTCAGCCTTACCTTGAGGTTATGGGGGTACCATCCACCCACTTGAGGGTCCCCTCTGTCTCTCGATCACTCAGTCCAATCCAGGAAGGGCCCATCAATCTGCTGACAAACGCCTGTTTCCAAAGGTAAGAGCATCTGTTGTCATGACAACACAGATGAACACACACACAAACACACACACTCAGTCACACACACACACTCTCTCTCCCTCTCACACTTATTGTGTGAGTGTGAGAGGGAGAGACGTTTAAACACGTTCAAATGTAAGTGAAGTTATATTAGTTTTCAGAAATATTTTTTGCCGTATTGCTTTTTATAGATTCATCGTGTTAATGCAAATTATCAAGCTTAAAGACTTTTGCCACTTTTCAAACGTTTTTGCAACTTAATGATACCGTACGTTGCTGTATATATATATATATATCATGGGCGAGCGGTCATAATAAGCTATAAATGCAGTGCATGCCCAAGCCCTTCAATAAAAATAATTGAAAATATTAATCTGGCAGTGTGTTCAATTATACAATACCTTAGTTTTACTGTTTTGGTCTTAAATCCGTGCCTAATCTGTCCCGTTTCGCTTGCGAAAAGCTGGAAAGCTGACAGCTTGTTTCGCGCATGCGCACTGTGACACCGACTAGTACAGTTGCTAAAGGCCGTGTTTACTGTAGATGAGCGTTTTGAATGGCAAAAAAGCTGTCAGTGAAGCAGCTTATCTGCCAACGCGCATGCGCAAAAATGACTTATTTGAATTGTTCAGCGGGAAACTGTCAGTTCATTCATTGTGTAGCCTGGTCAAAATGGCTGAAAATATTAATTCTATTCAGGCTGAGCCACATGGCTGTCGGTGCTGCGCAACTCATTATCACTGTTTATGTTGTCTGTCAAAACATGGATGAAGAAACCTATCGACTTTATATCAATCGTTGCGTTCATCTCCTCGTAGCGCTCTTTTTCGGTTATTGGCGAGTAGAGAGAGAGAGAGAGAGACGCGCACTGACAGCAGCGCGCATAGAAGTGAAACTCATAGGCCTACGGCCCGACCTCCCGTCAAACGATCCGGTCTGACAGCGACATTGCCTGTTCATTCATGAAAACCATCTCGAAACACTCTCAGCCAAACAAGGTGGGGAATGAGAAATCTGCGGCGCTACTAGCCTAGTTCGGCAGCAGCGCCTACTGATCTGAGACGTGTCAGTGAGTTACTGTAAATGCTGTGCGGAAAACCAGCTGTGGTCTGTGATTGAGGTGCAGACGGGTGAGTTTGGAGCTGACGAGAGGATCGCGCTGACGACCGCTTCGTTACATTTTTCTCATTGAAAAACTATACAACTGGCATTTAGATGATGTTCTCCATAAAAAAATAAGTGAAATATATAATAACAATTTGGTTTTAGTAATCAACCGCTTATAGTGATCAAATGTACTCTGGACCAACGTGATCACTACAAGCTGTTTCCACTAACCATATTATATTTTTTATTAAAAAATATAATACCCCCCCACGGGCGCGCATGGTATTGACACTTCAGCATGACCACAGTAAAAAGTCACCGCTCGCCACTGAGTTTAAAGTTTAAAGTTTAAAGACCTGGTTGAATTTGTGGAAAGACAGTCCAGAGTCGTTCTGGATCCTTTTTTTGGTGACATACATGATGTGACTGACAACAAATACGTGCTAAAGACAAAAAGGCCATCACACAAAAACCCTTTTAAACCAGCTAGTAGGGGGAGTAGTTTTGCTACAACTGTTGCAACCATGTCAGAGCGTTCAGAGCAAAAGGAAAGTAAACCAAACCAACCCAAATTCAACCAAAAGGAGAAAAAACAAGAAACCTCAACCGCTCTTGAGAAGCCCTGCCTGTACTGTTGCAAAGACCACTCTTTGGAGTTTTGTGATGTCCTAAAAGGTAAACACAATAATGAAAAGGTGGAGTTTATGAAAAATGAAGGTCTGTGCTTTGGATGTTTGGGAAGAGGGCACATGAGCAGATATTGCAAAAACAGAATGACATGTCAAGTTTGCCACCAAAACCACCCAAGCATTCTACACTTCAATTTGAAAGAAGAAGGTGGAATCTCAGGTTACCAAAAGACTTTTTGGGGGAATCAGCGAGGTCACATCAAGCCTTGTCTCCTTGGTTGCTGGCAGCCTTATTGGGGCCGGTAACGATGCATGTAAGCTGTCTATTGTTCCTGTTCAAGTAAAGCTGTGCAAAGGAACCAAGGTTGTGCAGACATACGCTTTCCTTTGACCCAGGAAGCACGGCCACCTTTTGACACAGAAGAATTAATGACAGAGCTAAATGCAAGAGGAAAGAAAGTGAAGGTTCTGCTCAAAACTATGGGCCAGGAGAATCCTGTGACCAGTTATAAGATCCCTGGAATGGAAGTGGCTGGGCTCAAAGGTGACACATTCATTTCAGCTTGCCAGATGTTTTCTCGCAAGAGTCAATCCCTGTATGCAAAGACAACATACCTACAGAAGAGGACCTCAAAGAATGGCCTTACCTGAAGGAATGTTGAACTGGAAGCCAATCGAAGCCAGCATCGGGCTACTGATTGGTGCAAATGCTCCGGAAAGTGTTGGAGCCATGGAGAGTTATAACAGCAAGGTAATGGACCGTTTGCTGTTGAAACCCTCCTAGGAAGGGTAATAAATGGCCCACTTGGTCACAAGGACTGCATGAGCGACTGTCATCCTGTATTGGTCAACAGGATAGACATTTCCAGTTTGGAAGATATTCTAACCCAGCAGTACAATTAAGATTGTGCTGAGCAGCGTTATGAAAAGCAAGAAATGTCTGTGGAGGACAAGCAGTTCATGAACATAGTCTCAGACTCAGCAGTTCTAGAGGATGGACATTACTACCTCAAGCTGCCGCTTCGTGAGCCAGGTGTCAGTATGCCCAATAACAGGCACAGTGCCCTACAAAGAGCACAACAGCTGCTTAAGAGGTTTAACAAAGACCAAACATTCTTTGAAGAATATAAGGATTTCATGCAGGATGTGCTGATAAAAGGATATGCGGAGCTCGTACCCCAAGATGAGTTGGAAACAAAAAGTGGCAAAGTGTGGTACATACCACATCATGGGGTCTACACACCCACGCAAAAAGGAAGTTACGTGTGGTGTTTGACTGTGCTTCAACGTTTCATGGAACCTTCTCTAAATAGAGAATTGCTGCAAGGGCCGACTTGACCAACAAGCTGATCGGGGGTGTGATGTTGAGGTTTCGTCTGGGTCCTATTGCTCTGATGAGGCGACATTCGAAGCATGTTTCATCAGGTGAGAGTGGCAAGAGAAGATGTGTGACTTCTTCTGCGCTTCCTCTGGTGGCCAGACGGGGACATTATAAAGGCTCATTGATCATAGGATGACAGTCCACATCTTTGGAGCTGTATCGTCACCCAGCTGCGCCACTTTTCGCCCTGCTAAAGACAGCAGAGGATAACCAGCATGAATACCCAGCTGAGGTCGTCGACACTGTAAGACAGAGTTTTTAACGTTTGATGATTGTCTTAAGGCAGTGAGCTCGGTGAAAAAGCAGCATGGCTGTACAGAAACCTCAAAAGTATGTGCAGCAAGGAGGATTCCATTTAAACAAATGGATCAGTAATCATCGCTCCATCCTTGGCATGATCCCTGAGGCGAGAGAAAGAGCTAGCTAGAGGTCAAGACTCTAAATCTCGACAGGCGATACAAGTTCCATGGAACGGGCCCTCGGAACTCAGTGGGATTGTTGAAAGCGATGCCCTTCACCTTCAGCACAGTGCTGAAACCACAGCCAACAACAAGACGTGGCATCCTGTCAGTTGTGAGTTCAGTCTATGACCCTTTAGGGTTCTTGGCACCGGTCGTGCTATCTGCCAAGCAAATCCTTCAGGAGTTATGCAAGGCCAAGCTGGGGTGGGATGACAAAATTCCACAAGAACATGCCGACAGGTGGCAGAGATGGTTAAGACAATTGACGCTACTGGATGAATTCTCTGTGAACAGATGTATCACGCCCAAAGGCTTTGGTGAGATCGCATCCATACAGCTGCACCACTTTTGTGACGCAAGTGAAGTTGGCCTAGGAACAGTGTCATACCTCAGACTCATTAATCGCAAAGATGAAGTGCACACTGTTTTCATCATGGGCAAGGCAAAAGTAGCACCCCTCAAGCAGACCACCATCCCCAGAATGGAACTTGCAGCGGCACAGTCTTGGGCGGTGCGTATTGGGACCGCATGCTGAAAACCAGAACTGCAAATCCCATTGGAGGAGATCGAAGTACGTGACAGACAGTACTCCGTTTTGAAATACATTGCAAGCACAACAGCAAGGTTCAAAACCTTTGTGGCGAACAGAGTTGCCATCATACGGACACTGTCCAAAGTCCCTCAATGGAACTACGTCAGCTCCAAGCTCAATCCTGCTGACGTAGCGTCACGTGGCATCCGGACAGACGCCTTTCTTAAGTCCAAAACATGGATCCATGGCCCAGAGTTTCTAAAAACACATCCATGCAAATGGCCAGGGCACAATGAAGATCGAGGCGTGATCTCTGTAGAGGATCCAGAAGTAAGGAATGTGGTACCGGTCTATGCAGCAGTGCTCCAGCCCAGTGAATCTCCCACTGCTATCCTCCTAAGTTACTTCTCAAGCTGGATTGACTTAAAAAGAGCAGTGGGATGGATCCTCAAATATAAAGACCTGCTTAAGCAACTGCATCAGGAACGAGCCAAGGCGCTTGCACACACGAGCCAAGGCGCTTGCCATGCACCCGCGCGGCTCCAGCAAACAAGATGACATAGTAGCCAAAGCACAATGCAGCAGTTCAAAGCCAGCCTTTAAGACAACACAAGGCGTTGGCTATTGAAGACATGGCTGGAAGCAGAAAAAGGCCCATTATATGCTTTGGCGCAAAAACCAAAGCTTCCAGAAGAGAACTGGCTTCCATTTGGTAAAAGGCACAGTCAAAAAGACCAAGTTCTTTGGTCCAACTTGACCCACAGTTGTAGTAGATGGTGTCTTGAGAGTTTGGTGGGAGGCTGAGCAGAACAGCTTCTTCCAGAAGAAAACAAAAGCACCACCCAGCCATACTGCCCAAATCCAGCCATGTTTCTTAAGATCATTCTACGTCCACATACATGGAAATGGTCGGCCACAGTGGCGGAAATCACATGCTTTCCCACTCTCCGTCGTAAATATTGGCATACTCCACGCCAACCGCAGCCAGGAGCCAGCTCAGTCGATCAGGGAATGCTTTAGCCTGCAAGCTCGACGCCAAAAAGGGTTGGAAACCAAAAAATGGCAGACCTTCCTGTTGACCGTGGTCTTCGCCAGAGCTCCCTCACGCCGTTTACCCATGTTGGGTTGGACTACTTTGGGCCCATCGATGTTAAACAGGGCAGCAAGTTACAGTAAAACGATACGGCGGTGAATATGTTACCTGTCTGGCATCAACGGCGCGTCCACCTGGTGGTAAGCACACAGTCTCGGACACAGACGCCATGTATAAATGCTCTCAGGAAGATTTTAGATATGTCGAAGACGGACAAGTGAAGGAGATGAGGTCGGTCAATGGAAACCTAACTCTTTGTGAGCTCTAATCGAGAGCTGAAAGAGGCCCTTTCGGGCGCTCAACCAGGGAAGAATCCAGAAATCTCTTTTGCAGAGGAAATAAAGTGGACCTTTAATCCTCCCCACGGAGCGCAACCATGGAGGTGCCTGGGAGCGCCTCATACAGGCAGGTCAAGAAGCGCTCTATTCAGCTGCTTAAACAGCAAACTCTTAACGATGAGGATCCCTTCAAACGGCTATGTGTGAGTGTCTGAAGGCTATACTAAACGATCGTCCAATTACACCATCCAGTGTATGGTCCTTAATGATATCGAAGCACTTACGCCCATCAACTCCTGCAGCTCTCAAGGTAAACCAATAATGCCACCCCGGTTTGTTTCAGGGAAGGAGGACTCATACACTCGGTAAAAAGATGGAGGCAAGTGCAATACATCACAGACATGTTCTGGAAAAGGGTGGGTTTCAAGGAATACCTCACACAATGATGCAAGAAGCGCCAAAAAGTGGCCACAAACCACGGAGGAACTTCACAGTTGGGGACCCTCGTTCTTGTGGTGGAGGATGCATCACCCATGGAACTCCATGACTCATGGGACGCATCACAGAGACATGGCCGACTCTAAAGGACATGTTCGCCGTTGTTCGTCCTCAAAGACAAGAACATCCGTATTTGGAGGCCGGCTCCGTCACCCCGGCTGTGTCTGCTGTTGGAGGCAGAGTAAATGGTCCCCAGTTCTGGAGTCTGCCCCGGCTCTAGACTTTACCGCCTGATGCACCCACATGCCACCCACATGCCACACCCATGCATACACAAACACATTGCGACGCTGCACCGTGCGTCAGCGAGAAAGAAACCTTTTTTCCACATAAGAAGAAAGAGACATTTGACCTTTTTGAATGAACTGTTCACATAAAGTAAGCATTTAGGCTTCCCTTTTTTTTGTGTCTCATGGACAATTTATGTTTTGCTCAACTGGATTTGTGAATAGCCAACAAGGGTTTATGGAATGTAAAAAAGAAAGAAAAGAAAAGTTGTTTTGTTTACTTGTGTTATAACCGGCTTCTTAAAGATGTTTGATTATTGATATTGGTAATAGAGTATTACAATTAGGGGCCGGAATGTCCGCACCGTTTTAATGAGTCTATTGATTTTCTATTCACTCTTATGTCTGACTCGCTTATTGTCTATGGAAATAGAAATTGTGAAATGAAAGCTAAATTTTGAAATAGTTTATTTAGCATATTATGAATACTGTTTATGCTGCTTTGTTTCTGATACCTGTAGGGGTCTGGGTGGCGGCTTTAACGCACCGCTCAGGGACTTAGGCCAGGTGTGTTTTTGTTTGGAGGAAAAAGCTAAGTGTCAAGGGAAACGAGGCTGTGGGTTTAAAAAAGTCCTTTCGACACGCTTATATAAGTTCACTCGTTGCTTCAATGATTTATATTCTTTGCCAGTTAATGTTTTTATCTTTATATTAGAAGAAAGTTTTGTTCTTTTTGGAGCTGTAAAACTACAATCATTTTTTCAATAATCTCGAGTGCTGGAATTGTTTGGAAGCGCCGTCGAGCTTCCTCAACGCCTTCTGTACACACGGCTAAACGAAGAACAGTCGCAAGATCTATAATATATCTATACGTGTATATATTTATATCGATCATAGTATATATATTATATATATATATATTATAGATGTATCATGTATAGTCATTCGCATCCAATGTTGTAACTTTCACGTACGATAGTGTAGATCTGTCTAGTGTAATAGCGTCACGTATATAAATTAATATCAGGTGTAGCGGAAACCATGATAATTATATCATTGCTTCCATGGTTTGTCTTGAGAACGAGTGAATGTACTTCGAGTCGCAAACTCAGTATTATAGGACGCGACTCGCAAGGAGCGCGTTCCTAGCAACTAGGCAGCAGCCTTCAACATTGGGAAACAGCCAATGTCCTCATCTCTCTGTTCGGAACACACTTATGCGCTCTCCCTAGTCAATCTGCTCAGTCTACAGCTAGTGAGTTAAACGCACGGACTACTACTCTCGCTCACTTCACACAATCCGCTCACTCACTCTACTCTCACTCACGACACACACGCACACACACACACACACACACACACACACACACACACACACACACACACACACACACACACACACACACACACACACACACACACACACACACACACACACACACACACACACACACGCACTCTCTCTCTCTCTCTCTCTCTCTCTCTCTCTCTCTCTCTCTCTCTCTCTCTCTCTCTCTCTCTCTCTCTCTCTCTCTCTCTCTCTCTCTCTCTCTCTCTCTCTCTCTCCCTCTCTCTCTCTCTCTCTCTCTCTCTCTCTCTCACACACACACACACAGGGGCGTCGATTACGCCGGGGACGCGTCCCCACCAGATTTCATCCAAGCTTCATTTTGTCCCCACCACTTTTTAAAAAAAGAAAGCATCGAGTTGAATTATTATGGATTATTACACGGCTCTCTCTGATTGGTCCAGCGCTGCGCTCTGCGGTCTGTTATTTCTGTATAACAGACCGTTGCTAGGGACAGCGCTCTTTACCGCGCTACTTTACTTTACTTTACCGACGAATCCTTGTCGCTGCTGAATCATTGTGGGTTATTATCTATTGTTTATTATTTATTTCACTCGTAAAGCCGTGTAATAAGCGGGATAATGTATAGTTCGGAGGTTGTTATGGAGAAATAAACCCCTTCAGGTTGTATGGAACCCCGACGCGAAGCGGAGGGTTCCATCCAACCTGAAGGGGTTAATTTCTCCATAACAACCGACTACTTACTTACTTACTTATTACACGGGTCTTCTCAATGCCGTGAAACGCTCCGTTCCATTGCATGGGCTCTTCAAAACAACCGGCGGTGAATTATATTTGATAATTCACCATTGCTAAGTACAATTGACCGCCGTCATGGAAAACAAAGGACTTTTTGCCTATAATGACGTCTCTGGTATCACTCCTCAAGTTAGTCCGGTAACTTTTCAACCCCCAGCGTCTTCGGGTTGCTAAGCGACGTCAACGTCTTTTGGCGGACTATTTTTTCTGCTGATCAAAACTATGAATGCTGGTAACACAATTAAATTTGTAAAGAAGACACAAATGTGAAGTAGGCTATTTTTTTTCGTTTTTGGCACGTAGCCGTGTAATAAACGGGATAATGTACAGAACGTCGCCGTTCCATTAATCGAAATTTAGCCCCCTTCAGTGGGGCCGGCATTCTGACCATTATCCCTTACTTATTACACGGCTCTTCCCAATGCTGTAGACTGCTCATTCACCTGCATGGACCTTCCTAACGTTCAGCTGTCAATATTTTGTTTATTATACGGTTCTTCTCAATACAGTTGAACGCTCCCGTCCACCGTATTGACCGCTGTCAAGGAAAGCGTTGTTCTTTGCCTCTGATTCCCGTCATCGGTATCCCTCCGCCGTCCGGTAACTTATCACCCCCAGGGCATTCTGCGGATCAACGCAACGAATGATAACAAATACATTGGAAAAATACACACTTTGTGAAGTTATTTTTTTCGATTTGGCAAGTTAGCCATTACAAATACAGTAATATCAATGTGACGGGGTGGAATTATTAGTTTTCAGTATAAGACTTAGGGAACACTTTTAAATATTCATTGGTTACCTGCACATTACTTTACCATGGGTGTGTGGAGGGGGTGGTGTGTGTTGAATGGGCGTGGTCTCACACTGGAGCTTAAGGCTAGAGAGCTGGACCGAAGTCCCACCACACTGCATCTAAATGCGTAATTGGACGAGCGAGCCTGTTTCATTCACACTGATCGGCCCATCGCCGCGAACTGGGGCTACAGAGAGCAAGTACCTTGCCCAAAGACGTGGCGTGTCGGGATTCATTGCGCAAGGTAGCCACTCTTTAGTCTAATTGCACTTTAACAATACTGTTTACATTTCCCGCATACGTATTGCAAATGGTGTGCCATACGTATGATTGATTTTATGTTTAACTTGCTGTATAATACAGGGAACGTTTAGCTGAAGATGATAGGCCTATGCCTTTTTATCTGTGTGCTGTGTGTAATTATGTGTGCTTTTGGTCTGTTCCAGACGTGGCGTGCTTCTGAGTGTTTGTGCCGCTTTCTCCCCTGTATAGTTGACCTCCAAGCTTCTGTGGGAACTTAATTATTATAACTATTTTGGTTTGAAGTTCATTTCCTTTTTGTTTCTTTAAGGCCTGGTCGAGAGCGCGTGTTCCCCATTAACCTATGTTCATGGTAGCTCATGCCAATAAGTTTACTGTGGTTTGTCATTTGTATTACTATTTGGCTTAAAACATCTTGTTGTGCTGTGAAATCGCCATCTTTGGAGTGCTGTGCAATAACTGAAACTGATTTGAATATGATTTTGGGCGCGACTGTTTTTGTGTGTGACGTTGCCACATTGATGTGGGTTGCTATTGAGTTGCAGGTTAGCGCAACCATGGACCAGGTCTTACCTCTTTGTTTATATATTTACTATATTTATTGTGCCATAATAAATTAAGATTTATCTTTTCTATACCAGCGTCCTTTGTGGGTCCTTTAAGATCTGTTGGGGAAGAACTATAGGAACTAGATTTCTCACTATATTACATCTGGCGTTGTCGGCAGAGGATCCAAAGGACTGGTTATAGATTTTTTTTTTTTTTTTTTTTTTCTCTCTCTTATTTTTGTTAATTTTCGTTTGGTATTGGGATTGAGGCTTGGAGGCAGGGAAGTTGTTGTTTCAGGGGAGAAGCGGCAGCACACTCGCATCGTGGGACATCTTGGGAAGTCTGTTAGTAAAGGACACGCTGAAGACCAGCCCAGAGTTTAAAGACAATGTCAACCCCTGAGGGCATGGAGGAACTGCAGGGGTTAATGGACGAAATAAGACAGCTTCGGGCTGAAAATGAACAATTGAAATCACGGAGACGGAGCCAAGACGGTGCAACACATGGGTCGACATCGAACAGTGATTCCCATGCACCATCGGCTGCTAGTAGTTCTGAACAATCTACATCTAATAATGCATCAGAGGCTTTGGTGCACACACGTTATGTGTATGTCCCACGAGAAAGGAAATGTTCTAAATTCACTGGTAAATTGTCTACAGACCTACTTACTGTTGATCAATGGGTCAAAGAGGCCCGTAGATGTCTTGAGGTTAGGCCAATGTCCAATGCGGAACAAGTTGGTTGTTTGTTGTTGTATGACCATTTGGAGGGGGGTGCAAAAGCCGAGGTGGATTTTCATGACGCCTTCAAAATAGGGACACAGCTGAAAAGATTATTAAGATATTGATTGACAATTTCAGTTGTTCGCAGTCCTACGTAGCAGCACAGCTGTGTTTTTTTCAACGCCATCAAAAAAGAGGAGAATCTTTACGGGATTTTTCTCCATGAGATAAAACATTCTAATGGATGCAGTCATGATAATAAAACTTCCTGGTGGGCTTTTTAAATTCACGGACAGGGTTTTGCCGCGATCAAATTTGCTGAAGGTGTTAAACGATGACATGCTGAGAAGAGAGTTAAAAATACGGCTAGCACTAGACCCTGATATGAGCTTCCTCGCACTTCGGAGGGCTTTGCAAAGGTCGCCGCGCCATTGCATCGTTTAGCTGCTACGGTGGAGGCAAGTCAGAGCAAGGCCAGAGCCCGGGTGAACACTCTAGGAAGTCTGTGGACCCAGGAATGCCAGCAGAGTTTCCAGACCCTTAAAGACCAGCTGATCAGTGCACGAGTCCTAGCTTATGGCTGACTTCAACAAAACCATTTCATTCTAGAAATTGATGCTAGTCATGCAGGACTCGGGCCGTTCTCTTATGGGCTTAAATTGTCTCAATGATCTGTAAACGCACAGATGGGTGATCTACCAATATTTTTGATTTGCACACGTGTTTGCTATCCACAAATACAAATTCTATAATTTGTAACTTGTATTTGGTTTTTACAAATACGAGTGTAGGGCTACTGTGTTTTTTGTAAATAACACAATTTTCCATTTGTAAAAACAAAAAAAAAGGCATTCGTAAAACTGAAAATTCTGCTCGTGAAGTGTGATTCAGCATTTGTGGATCATTACTCACGCACACGCATCTCTTTCTTCACTTACGCATTTTTGAGACATTCTTGTCGAAGATCCGCACAGATCCACAAGCAAATAGCTCGTGATTCACAAATGGCCCGCCCTCCTCAACCAGTAGGTGGCAGTGTTGTTCTATGCATTGATGTAGCTATTGTTCAACCCGGTATCACGCCAAAGCGAAATTTAGGATTTGTAACTTGTGTGTTGGTTTTTACAAATAAAAGTGTATTCGTAAAAAAAAAAGGCATTCGTAAACTTGAAAATTCTGCTCGTGAAGTGTGATTCAGCATTTGTGGATCATTACTCACGCACACGCATCTCTGTTCTTCACT